>PVJL010004562.1:90612-126909 GCA_004026885.1 Lyroderma lyra
GGTGTGGGGCTGTGGGAGGCTGTGGGGGGTGTGGGGGTGTGTGGGGGTGTGTGGGGGGTGTGTGGGCTGTGGGGGGAGGAGTTCCGTAGGTATGCATTTGCATCTTGGTAAATTTGGTGTCGATGCCCTCACAAATCAAGCTGTCCAGGTCAGGAACCTCCTAGAATTATGACCACTCTGATGGAGGAGAACGTGTCTGTTGTGTGTATTTGTGAGTGGGGGAGGGTGGGATGCGTGTACAGGTGAAAAAAATTCCCTGGGTGACTTTGATGCGCTCCTCACATGAGAACTACTTGTTTAGGAAATTGTCACCTCACTTTGGCTTCCCCGTGAAAGGGTCATTTTGACATTATTTCTCTTTCTCCTTCATCCGCACCCTGGACTCCTCCCTTTCTGGGGTCATTATCAGAGGGACAAAGCCCAGCTTTAATGAGCTAATGAATCACCAATTGTCCGATTTTGCAGACTTGTCCCTGGCTGTCAGAGAGACAGGCCACGTGGGTGTCTATTAATTAAGTGCTGAATCCCAGTGCACAAGACAAAAAGCAGTTCCAAATCCCAAAACTTCGATACATCTTTTTCCCTGAGAAGGCTGGGCTGGGGCGTGCGTTTGCGGGATGTCTGTAAGCATCCGTGATGCTGGAGGTGCAGCCTGGGAGACGGGGTGAGGCCTAGAGAGGCTGAGGGGTCGGAGGGAAAGGAGGGGCAGACAGCTGGTCTGGCGTGGAAGGGAGAGGCCTGAGCCTGTGGCAGATCAGAAAGTGTGCAGATACACAAAGGAAGACCGGGCGGCGGGGTGTCTTGAAGCAAGCATGAGGGAACCCCCACGTTCTCCCTTTCCCGCTTCTTAAGACGAGCTGGTGGGCTTGTTCAGCAGGAGTGTTAAACTCTGAAGGCTGAAACCCATGTGGAAGTCACTTGATGTATTAGTTTCCTGTTTGCTGCTATAACAAGTCACCCCAAACTTGGTGGCTTCCAATAAAATGAATTTATTATTTTACAGTTCCATAGTCAGGAGTCTGCCCTACAAAACCCAGGACTGTGTTTCTTTCTGGAGGTTGTAGGAGAGAACTTGTTTTCTGTCCCTCCGACCCCCACCCCCAGCTTCTAGAAGCCCCCTGTGTTCCTTGGCTCAGGACCATCTTCCCCCATCTTCACAACCAGCAACATGGAGTCTTTTTGGAACTTTCTTCCATAGTTACACCATTCTCTGACTCTCCTCTTGTACTTTTTAGGACCCTGGGCCCACCTAGGTCATCCAGGGTGTTCTCCATCTCAAGGGCAACTGGTGAGCAAACTTACTTCTGTCTGCAACCTTCATTCCTCTTCAGCACGTAACTTAGTGTATCGCTCGGCTCTGGGGCTTGGGGCATGGGGGTCTTCAGGGGAACATTCCCCTGCTTCTCTCGTACTTGGTTTGTTCCTGGCCCCACTTCGACGGCCGGTGCGGGCGCTGGGTGCGTAGGTGTTCTGACGGTAACTCCATGAGTTGAGGTCTCAGCGACTCTTCCTCCTCCTTCCCGGCTGCTCCCTCTGCTCACCTCTCAGCCCGGGGCGCTCCTAGGAGTGTGCAGGGAGTAGTTTTAGGGGGAGTTTAAGCAGCTGCACTACCAGGCATGCAATTACTGTAGGACCCAGCAACTGACTCCCGGGCATTCACCCCGGGGAAATGAAGGCTTACCCTCCCCCCAAAGTGAGTGTTTCTAGCAACTTGAGTGTAAGAGCCCCACACTGGAGATAACCCAGGTGTCCTTCAATAGGAGGGTGGTTAAGCAAATGGTGACCCACCCACACTATGAAATGCTACTCAGCAACGAAAAGGAATGAGCTACTGGCACCTGCAGCTACTTGGCTGGTGCCTTTGATTCCCTTCAGACGACACAGCTGAAGGACACAGTTACAGAAACGGAGAGCAGATTGGTGTTGCCCGGGGTTCAGGACGGGGCTCTGCGGGGGGACGTGGGGGCGGCTATAGGAGGGGACCACGAGGGACGCCGTGGTGACGGCGCGTTCTGTACCCTGACCACCAGCATCCCCGCTGTGATGGAGTGCAGCTTTGCAGTTACCCTGGGCCAACGGAACAAACAGAGGGCACCTCTCCGCGTTGCTTCCTGCAAGTGCAGGCGAATCTGCCCTTATCTCAAGACAGCAAGTTCGATTAAAAACACAAACAAACCGAAAGGCTTTTGAGTTGCAGAGCCAGCAGCAGACTTGGAGCAGACGTGACCTTCCTAAGGCCGCGACAGGGGACTCCGGAAGATCTTCCTGTGTGGCGTGAAGGGCAGGTGGTGGGCTGAGGGCACGTCTCTGAGTCCCTTTGGAGACCTCCCTTTTGCTCAATTTCGAATATGGGCGGCGAATTCATGTCCTCCCATGCCAGGAAGCCAGTTTTACACATAGCAGCAAGTGTGCGGGGCCACCCAGGGCGCCAGCCAGCGAGCGGGCACTAAGGTGTCACCTCGTCTGTCTTCCTTTGTCCCCCTCATGCTCTCTCTCCTTCCAGGGGCTTCCTGAACCCGCCGGGCAGAGGGTGTCTGGGTGCTGAGGTCTGGTGGAGGGGTTAGAGACGGGAGGGGTGGGGTGGGCAGATAGGGTTCTGTTTCTTGGGAACGATGGGTCCCCCTCCCCATCACCAGACACACCCACGTGCTGGCTGCAGGGAGGGGGTGCAGCCATGGGGAGCGCTGGGTCAGCACCCGGAGAGCTGGGTCAGAAGCAGGAGGCCCCTCCCAGCTGGGCTCGGGTTGGCTTTGCTCAAGGCGAGAGCTGACAACTCTGCCCTTTTGAAAATGAGCAACAAAGGGGAAAAGAAAAGAAAAGAAAAGGGAAGTGGGGGGGGGCGCAGGGTGGGCGTGGGGGGGGCGAGGGCTGAGAGAACAGGTGGGGACTATTTAAACAGAAGGCCTGACTCAGCCCTTCCCTTTCACTGCATTTCCAAAGGGCTGTTTGTTTAAGTCCCCCAGGCTGGTGACAGGATGGAGGCTGGGGGAGCCAGGGCTTGGGAGCTGCGGGTGGGGGACAGGCATCATCCCGGCTCACAGCAGCCTGTGCTCCTCCAGGGACCGGGTTAGGGGTTTCGTTGTGCTGACTTTTCCATTTCTGAGCTCCAGGGTAACACAGCCTGGGGAAGTGGGGGTCAGAAGTTTGGGGGAGAGCTAGGACTACCCCCGACCCTTGAGAAGGAGAAGAGAAAATCAATGTGTGTGTTGGAGATTGGAGGTATTGACCTAGTAAGTGTGTAGATGAACGTAATGACAAAGGGTGAGGAAAACAGAATTCTCAGGGTCTTCCCAGTCTATGGTAAGACACCAGAAAATGACTTTTTGCTTCCCAGAAGACTGTCTACACTTTGAGTTCTTAATTCCACACTTACATTGATAAAATAAGGCAGACCTCAACACTCACAACCAGCTCCTGACAAAGGATGCCTCCTACGGGAAGGCCTCCGGGTCACCTTAAAGGGAGTTACACTTGTATTTGGTCTCCCTGAGCTCGCTTTCTCTCAGTGAATTCAGCCTTGACCTGCGTATGCAACCCTGGAGATCAGCTCCCTGGTCTGTAGTACAATGTGTAAACCCAGGGACTGTTCTGTTTGAGCAGTCACTTTGAAGGCTAATCGCTTTCAAAGGTTCAGCCTTCTTGGGCCACCATGAGTGGCTGTGAAAAAAATGAAGCAGTTTTGGATTTGCTAGATTTCTCCCTGGAAGTCAGGCTCAACCTGAATTCATGCTTGAAATACATTTGGGAGAGCAGAAAGCTTCACTTACACTAACAAAAGGGTAGCATTGAAGGAGAAGTGTAAACAGGTCTCCCGTGCGTGAATTCGTGAGCCACGCCCCCCGCCCCCCTGCCGGGCGGCCCGGGCTGATTTTATCAGGTACTGTCTGCCCTTCCAGTCTGCAATCTGCGCTCCGTGGAGCTCCGGGCCCCGCCCCTGCGTCTGTTCCTCCCTGGGGCTGCCTAGAAGGCACCCCGTAGGCTGATTCCTGAGCCTGTCTACTCCCAAGGTCAGGGAGTCTGGCATTCCCCCCCGCACAGAGGCGGGCGACGTGTCAGGCATCGTGCTTATTGATAAATGCCTTTGACTTTGATGGCAGCCAGCTAGGGAAGGAGGTGAGTCTGGGGCAGACTGGCAATGTTTTACCTGGTTGCTTTGCTTGACATCAGATCAGATTAAAAACAAAACAAAACAAAAACAAAACAAACAAACAAAAAACTTGGGAATTTCCACATTTGGCCAGAGTTGTGAGCCATCCAGGAGAATATTCGCACACCCTGAAGATGTGTGGGATCTAACGCCTATTCCGATGCCCCCCCCCCCCTTAGCAGGGACTCGGAGGAGGGGGCAGGACCTGCGCCTTCCAAGTCTCCTGGTGACATGGACCAGCCATTCGCTCTCTGCTCTGAAAACTGTAGAGGGTGGATTAAATGAGGGGCTCTCTCCTCTTTACCGCTGAGGGTGCCATGGTTTCTTTCATTGTTGCATGTTTTCCATGCTGTGGGACTTAGGAGAGTGCTCTATAGGCTAAAGCTTTAAAATCAAAACCCGAACTGCCAATGAAAGTATAATTGATACTTGCCGTATGGAGTTCATTTAATTTCAGGAAAATGTCTTGCAGATAGAACTGTCACCAAGTGCTGGTCCTGTACTAAGCCCTACAGGCTTGACCCTTTAAGGAAGACATTATTATTTTACCTTTTCACGGGTGATACCCCTTTTATTATCTATCCATTTGTACTAAGGTTTAGAGGCATTAAGTAACTTGCCCAAAGTCTCACCATTAGTAGGCAGTGTTAGAGTTGGTATTTGAGCCCAGATCTATTTTAATCCGAGACCCCTATTCTTCCCTACCGTGAGATACTGCCTACCTCCCCAAACACGAACTATCACCACCGGTGCACGTAGTTGGCTTTCTTTCAGATTCAGTGTCCATTTTGCCTCTTAACACCCAGAACATAGCTCGTGATCCCTCATCATAAGCTCAGGTGGGATGACAAGGCAAACTACAGCAACTCGGAGCAGCTTGAATGTGCTCATGTCCCATCCTGGTGGGGATGAGGATCAGGGCAGCGGGTCCGTGAGGCGGGGAGGGTCCTGCGGGGCCTGGGGCAGCGCTCTCAGGGGCTCTCACCAGGATGGACAGCTCAGTGGTGGGCTGGTGGAGCGTTGTCCATGACGTGCATCAGACCTAGGACAGGACAAGCATGAGCCTGAGACAGAGCAGAGACCCTATGACTCGGGAAGCTGAGAAGGGAGAGCTTCAGGGGCAGGCTCTGCATCTCAGTCCAGAAATGGCTTTGCAGTGTGTATGTCTGGGGAGTGGGTACGGTTAAGGAGCCAGCCTGGCTGAACAAGGTGTCACTTTGCTGAGCGCTCTCTCTCTCTCTCTCTTTTTCCTGGGTAGCTCCCTGGCTGGGAATCGAACCCAGGCCTCAGCGTTGACAGCGCCAAAGCCTAGCCACTACACCACCAGGGAACTCCCTGAGCTCTCTTTTCATGAGACCGAGTCACTTCTGGCCCTTCGCTCTTAGGTTTGTGACACTGCCTCTGTCTCTGTCACTTGAGTTAGACAGAGCCCTGGAAAGCTAGTGAACCTGTCTTTTATTCCTCCCTGGTTCTGCCCAGATCCCACTGTCCTGCTGAGTAGGTGCTTCTTCCGAACTGTCCATCCATGCTTACCCCTCCAATTCTCCTCAAGGCCTTGAGGAAGAAAATTAATGACTTTGAGACACTCTGGTCAGTTTGCTCAAGTTCTTGTAGTTCAAATGGTCATTATCTACTCATTTGATGGAGTCTCATCAGTAACGTGAAGACGATGTCTCACCAGTCGTCTTCTGCCCTGGTTATCAGGATCTGGTTCCAGCCGACCTCCAATAGCAGGATCTCAGGGAAATCACAGTTCAGTGGTACCTGGTACTTGTCGTTAATTGGTTCTGGGAGGCATGACGACTTCCAAACAAATGATGAGGACCGGGACACAATTCTCACATCAAAATGCGTTGGGTACCAAGTTCGATGAGTTTCAAAGCATGTTGAGTACCAAGGCGGGACTGTATTAGCACTTCTGCCCTGCCCTCCATGACTGTGGTGTCGTGGTTCTGAGGCAGCCACCTCTGTATGTGTAGATGCTGCATTTCAGTCATTGTGCAGTCAACGACTTTGAAATGGAGTCACGGTGCATTCCAGTATGTGCAATTAGAGGAGCAGGAAGGGAAACAGCGAGCAAGTCAAAAAGGCACGTGTGGTGGCGTGAGCCTGTGCTCTCTATCTGCCACCACCCCCAGCCTCTGTCTCCAAGTCTGTCCCCCATTTCGAGCAGCTCACCAGCCGAAGGGTGGCTCTTGTGTTAACACTGTGACCCTGGACTGCAGTTCAATGACGTACCTCACTTGCTGCAGAATCAAAGAAACTCTCATTTCTCGCTACATCGAATTTAACACAGACTTTGCTGGATCCCTGGACAGGTGGCGTGCGCTCTGCGATGGGGGAATTGACAGTTTATTTTGGTCGCATGAGATCATTGCCTGACCCTCCGACTTTGGCACCAAGCCCCTTCCTCAGATGCTCCAGAGGAGCCGTTCCTTCTACTTTCAGTGCCTGCTGCAATATTGAAACAAACTCAGGTTGAGCCCTGGGGGAGCTCCCAGGTCTCTGGCCCTATTTCACCCTCTGGTGCTCCTACCTATATCTCTAGAGGTGACCAATGACCCTATTCTGTCCTTTTTCTGTTTATAAATGATCTGACGTGTGACGATGAGAAGGGAGTTGGCTTGATCCAGTAAATGATTCCTAACAGATCCCAATGTAAACTTTTGACTGTTCCTATTGTCTTTATTTATTAAGAGAAAGGAGGGATTGCCAATTCTTGGTATTGAAAGCAAGGTTAAGTCACCCTCGCATTATACAGTGGCCGGCACACCAAAGCCAACCCCAGTGGCAGATGTGAGCAATTGCCTTAGACGGTTTCTCATCATCCCCCCTCCCTCCCTGCCTCCCTCCCTCCATCCACCCTTCCCTCCCTCCCTCCATCCACATGCTTATGTATTTATTCTAAATAAAAAAGTCATATACCCATGGCAACATTTTATATAATATAAAATGGCTCATAGTGACAAGCAAATTTCTCTTTCCCTGCTCATTCTAGTTCCCTAGTTCCTTTTTCTAATTTTTAGTTTATATAATACTTCAACAGACATTCTTTGCATGAAAAGTATTATCGTTGAGCAAAGCTTTACTGATTTCACCATTCCCTGCATGCTCAGATGAAAGGCTCTTGCTTTTGGGTCGAGCTCTGCCCTCCAACCCCGCTTGGGGTGGCAGAATTCAAACAGCATCTGGGGAGATGAAAATGCGAGTTGGGAAGCAGCCTATACCCCCCGAGGGAACTCAAGTGTTCACCCGAAATCCCACCTTCTAGGGCTGCATCTGATTGAAGGAAACCGGATCAGAGCAGGTCTCCAAACGCGAGTTCTCGGCTCGGGCTGACCGTGGCTTTGGCAATGCCATCCGGTCCTCCCTCTCACTCCTCCCGGCTGGGCTTTGGAACCCCTGACATGTGCTGCACAAATCCCTTCTCTTCACTGTCTCCCCTGAAAGAAGCCACCACCTTTCAGCTGCCTGTCCCGCCCGGCTGCACGCCAGGGTGCCTCTGACTTTGCACATGCCACAAGAGGCGGTTACATTTTGGACGCGTACCAGAGAAGCTGCCACCGCGGGTGCCCGCCTGCTCTGTGGCAGGAGGACATACGTGTCTCCCAGGAGCTCTGAGCAGAGTGCTCGCGGAGGGCACGCCGAGGAAGGGCGGAGCCTGTGGCTCTGAGGATTGGGGGCTGCTTACAAAGGGGGACCTCTGATCTGGAGGCTGTGTCTGTGGGTGTGGGTGGGCTCCATTCTGGACAAGCAGAGTATCATGGCCGAGACACGGAAGTCTGTCATCAAGGCTATTAAACGACACTCAGCTGCGGAGCCCTGAACTCAGCTGCAGCTGCCTTTGCTTTGCCACCAGTTCAAACCTTACCTGATTGCACAGGGCTCTGGTGAAGCCCTGCCTCGTCCCACTCCAGCCCATCTGAAACTTTCGGTGGCATTTATCACCCAGGAAAATGCATCAAGTATTCACTGCATGCCAGCTGTTTGTCTAGCATTGCTTTCCACTGGTACCTAGCAGGAGACCCTCTCCCTGGCCCCTTATGTCACTCCAGATGGGCAAAGTGGGGGGTGAGACAGGACCCTTCTAACCTCCCTCCTCTCCTCTCCTTCTCTCCTGGTCCCAGGTTGTACAGGATGGTTTTCAGTACTTAGCATCCATTGCGTGGTTGGCAGTCATGGCCAACACATGGCCTGGGCTGGTTTTGGAGCCCAATTTGGATTATTAAGGGCTTGGAGGTGATGAGACAGAGCAAGTAGGAGAGGAGATGATGGGTCACTGGGTCTGGCAACATCTGAATCGTTTCCATCTCAAGAACCTGCGTTGTGTTTGGTGGGTGTGTTTGTGAATTACTGGTCAAATTCTTTGGGGGTTTAAAAAGAAAAAGGAAAAAAAAAAGAGGAGAGAATACTCTTAGGCTGTACAGCAGAGAAATCAGAACAGTTCAAAACAACTTCCCCAGAAAGGCAGGTGAAGTCAAGGTGGGGCAAGGCACAGACCCCAACACCCTGGGACCCAGACTCAAGTTCTCATCCCTGCTTTTAGAGTCTGGGGTTTCTTGATGCTGCTTAATTAGAATTCTCTAAGAGGATCTGGGTCTCTCCATACACTGGGGAGGAGGCCTGCTCACAGGGCTTTAGACAATGTGACTTGTAACTCGGTTAGCAACCAAGGAAACCACATCGCAGGCTCATAAAGATGCACTACGACTGTGGACGTGGGACTGCGTGCCTTGTGAGAGGTGGTCGGACTTCCTTGATATTTAAGAACAAGAGTTAGTCCTCATTTTCTGAAAAGAAGCAGGGCAGAAATAAAAAATAATCGGGCCTGGAGTTGGGTATGTGGAGGGGTCGTTAGAATTCCTACCCCATGAGATTTGCAAATGAAGAGCTGTAGCACCTTTAGAGATGTGGGGGGTTCTGGATAGCACTGGAAGTCCATGGAAACTGAGTGGGAGCGGGTGGGAAGTGGTGCCTAAAAATACTCTGTGGCGGAAGGGCCCATGAGGTCATCTCCCCCGGTACTCTGTCCACCCTGGCCAGTCTCTGGCTCCAGTCCCGTGTCCAGCTCTGAGTGCAGTCATTTGAACAGAGCTGGAGCTCAGTCACAGTGTTGACTGATGGGCAGCTTGAGAGGACATGGGGCACCTGGAGAGGGTTCAGAGGAGAGATCCAGAGGTGATGAAATGGTTGGAGACTAGAGCTCAGCGGCAAGGTCAAGGGAATGGGACCGGTTCCACCTGGACAGGAGCGGAATGGGCGTGAGAGGGCCCCCAAGGGGAGGCCTTGCCGCTTCTCAGGCAGTGCGAGGAGGGACTCAGAGTCACAGCATGGTTTTGCTCTTGGACTGTGAGTTTCCAGAGCATTCGAAACCGAAGAGCCAGGCAGAGCTGCGTTTTCAGGTCATCAGCACAATTGCTTCTGTCTGTAAATGGGAGTGACTGAGACTCACAGCCATTGTAGCGAACAGAGTCCCAGCTTAAAAGAATGGCCCGTGAGTGGTGTGTTTCAGACAGCAGGCACGGGGGTGGTGGAGGCAGTGGTGAACAGGTAGGGAGCCTGCCTGGTGCCGTCCATCACCCCTGGCATGAGGTCGCCCACTTTTACATTGGACCCTGGAAGTGGGTAAAGACTCTTTCTCTGGGGGGAAAGGAGCAAATTCACACTTACAGGCCCCTACCGTGTGCCGAGAACTTTACATGGGTTTCCTATGTAATTTTCCACCAATCTTGTGGGAGGACGAAAGGGATTATCCTGCATTTTGCAGATTAGGGGATGAAGGCAGAAAGAAGTTCAGCAATTTACCCAAACTTGCATAGTTAGTTGCAAAAATGAGGTGTGAACCAGGGCAGGTCTAATTCTAGAGCTGATCTGCAGTTGGTGAGGGAGGTCTGCAGAAGGCAGTCAGGTGTTCATTGGGCTCTTCACTGCCTCCCAGGAGTGCATCCCCAGGGCAAGCTCACTTCTGACTCAGAGTCCACGTTTCAATTAAGAGAAGGCCGGGGGAGAGGTTCGCCAGCGCTCCTATCCCCATCTCTTAGCTTTGGATCTGCTGTGAGTGGGGGGTCCAATTTGGAGCATCCCTGTGGCCCCTCCTAGGGTGAGAGGAAAGCTGTGTGGGTGGAGAGGGAACGTGGGTCTGGAAGCCACGAAAGAGATACAATTCCCAAGCTTGGATTTACAGAGAGTGTCTGGTTGCCTCAGCCTGGAACCTGAACCGAACCATTTTCCAAGGGCGAATTAGCTAAACAATCTGGCCCACAAAGGGAGCAGCTCTGCTATGTCAGCTAACAGGCTCTGAGGGGTGGAATCAGAAGGTGGGGGTGCATGGAACCCGGAGGGGAGGGAGGAGTCTGCTGGCGAGAATTCGACCTTCTCTTGTCTTGCTGCCCCGAGTCCGGCCTTTCTGCTTGGGAACCTGGGAGGCAGGCTGGTCTGATTTCCCTGTGGTCTCAACGGTGGGAATTTTTTGGTGGCAGATTATATTTTCCTGGGGCGGTTTGAATTACACCTGCCCCATTTCACTTAATTAGGGCTGGTGCTGCTGTCTATTGTGTCCAGTGGGCCTTCCTGCATGAATAAATAGTAACATGTTTGTTTTCTTTCAGGTGGGGTATTTTTTTTTAAATGATAGGCTTGGCAAAAGAGGGGAGTGCATGAGGAGTGATGATGATGAAATCATTGGGAAAGAGGATGCTAGAGGGCAGGTTCTCACCGCCCCCTGAGCTGCAGTGGTGACTCTTTCTCCTCCACTTTTCCTTGGACCGCATGCTTACACACAGTGTGTTCAGAGCCTCCTGTGTTTTTGCTTCTATTTCCCAGCCAGGCTTTCCTTTCCCTTGCAATATACCTGGGAGCCAGGCATTTCCTCCCTCAGCATGGTGTGGCTCCCCTGTCCCTCCTCATTTTACTGTAGTTTTCCATCCAATCTCTCCTGCTCCATCCCCAGTGGCTCTGGCTACTACAGGATCATTAACAAGGAGCTTGTGGAATAAAGCATGATACAGTCTTGCCATGGAACGCTATGAAGCCAGAAAAAGAATGGAAGGAACTCTAGATATTTTGACTTGAAATGGTTGTCAAGACACATTATAAAAAAAGAAGTGTTGTAAATAATATACTCCTTTTGTACAAGAGGGTTGCTGGTATGTGTACATAATATTTCTGGAAATATGCAAAAGAACTGTGGTTGCTTCTGGAGAGGGGAATGTGGCCTGGATTTGGAGAGAGATCTACTCTTACATTGCATACTTTTTGGTGCTAGTTGACATTTTTTGTTATCATGTGCATGCATTACTTTCTGCACTAAAAAATTGTTTTCTAAAAGGAAAACATGAAATATGAAAACATAACACAAGACAGTACATGCTTAATTATCAAGTGAAACAGTGATTAAAGTCTGGCTTAAAGGATCCAGGTTTAAACCCCTGTTCTACCAAAAATCAAATGTATGACTATAAGCTATTCACTCAATCTTTCTAAATCTCAGTTCTCTCATCTTTAAAATAGGGATAAGCACAGTATTTTCTTAGTTTATAAGGTTTGAAATCTTATAGTTTTCTGGGAAAGCTGTTAGTTAAATATATAACTAAATGGATTTAAGTTTCAAATTTTTAAAGTAATTTTTATGTAAATAAATGCATAAATCATAAAACAATTGTTCAGACCTTGATCTTGATTTTCCATTTAGAAAATGATATTTAATTTCATATCATTTCCAAGGAGTGTGAGAGCATTGTTCACAGAGCTTTGGGGAGGAGCCATAGAGCTAAATCTTCAGGGATGAAGAGAATTTGATTAGGCTGCGTGGTGGGGCCACTCCAGTCATGGGAACTGAGAGGTCAAAGAGATGGAGTCCTCGAGAATGTTGGTGAAACAGTGAGTAAACCAATTTGGCAGGAGCAGAAGTTTCCTCTAGAGGGCGATCAATGGAGACCAGAAGTCAAGAAGTCAGGACGGGACAATTTGGAGAGGAAGAAATTGTGCTCAGGTTGAAAGGTATTGAATTTGAGTCAGTAATGATATAAAATTACAGAACTGTGTGTAGTTGGTTTGTCTGAACAGGTAAGGGATAGAGCTATAGATTTTGAAACAACTGATAGAAAACTGAGGGTTGAAACCATGAGAATGAGTTAGGGTTTCAATGGAGAGAAGCTGTAGATTAAGAAGGGCCTGAAGTCTGGGGAATGTCCATGTTTAAGGGGCAAAAATGAGGCAGAAAGTCAAAGAGACAGGGAGAACGGTCTAGGCAGAAGAACTGGGGTTGGGAGTCATCTGTAAGTCAAAGGACAAAAACATCTCAGGGGGAGGAGGTGGTCTGTGATGCAGCAACCAGAGCAAGAAGAGCTGGCACTGAACAAAAGCCCATCTCTATGGAGCTGGATGACTTGGGATAGAGTTTTCCCAGGGGGCTGGAGACAGAGGAGGCAAGAAGGGTAAGGCAGGGTAGAGACAACAGTGAGCAAGTGAAGGCAGATGAAAATTTTGTCAGTTAAAGAAGAAACCAAGCTAAGGGGAGAGAGATGAGGCAGTAGCGTCAAGGGGAGGTTGGACAAGATTGGGAAGACTTACTCTCATGAGACACCATGAGGAAGGAGCTAGAAAATGCTGGAGAAGGAGCCAGGATGTGTTAGATGACAATGTCTTTAGGACTTTGGACCTCTCTTTGTCTAAAGCAGGCATGGGCAGACATTTTCAGGGCAAGGACTACTTTTCCAATGTCATGGTCCACTAACTAATTATTTCATTATTCAGGTGGTCACCCCAAAATTGCTTGGCAATCCACCACTGGCTGCAATTGACGTCTTGTCCAGACGGGGTCTAAAGATTCTCTAACTTGTTTTTTGAATGGTGGCGCCAAAGAACCACGGTTAGAGAAGACACTGTCAGCTTGTAGGAGTGAACCCAGTAGAGACGGAAGTGTGCTTAAAATCCGTGGCTGGTCAAACAACTAAGGTAAGATTATACTTGGAAACAACTAGCCCATTGCCTCAAGATTCCCTGATGATGAAGAAAAAAAATTTGAACATTGAAAAGTCCTCCAAAGGCCTGTTATATGCCCAGCAGAGCATTGGCAGTATTTTGAAATAGTTTGTTTACATATCCCTCTTTCCTAACTCCCCCGTCCCCACCGTGCTCTCCAGGGTAGGGGTTGTGTCTAATTTTTCTTGGATTGACAGCACCCGACACCATACCTGGTGTGACAGGGTCTCTCAGAGATTGAAAGGGCCTCTTCCATTTTTGAGGACTGTGTTATCGATAATAAAACTGAACAAATGACAAAACTAGGTTATAAAAAGCGTGGTATACTTCAAATGATAAATAGAATGAATAAACCTTTCTCCACATTTGCACAAAAATGAAACATTTATCCGGCATCTACCAATCCCCAGGGGTGCCAGTTAACTGAGAGTCTACTGTATTATTTTCTTTTCCCTTCTTTTTTCTCTCTCAACAAAAGTTACTTTTGCACATTCCAACTTTTCTTGGCTGACCTAAGGGAAAGGGAATTGCTAATGGGGAGGTCAGTTGGGGAGGAGAGGTTAAAGCCACGGCGTGGCTGGGCAGCAGCCAGCCTAGCTTGAGGAGAAAGACAGACAGTCAAAGACTAGGGAGCAAGCAGGCCCGGTGGGTGGACCACCACGCCTTCCCTATCCGAGAGTTCAATTCACAGGACATAGAGGCAGAAAAGAAATAGCTCATTCTTGACTTCCTGTTGATGTAATGACACTGAACCAACAAAGCCATTGCACACCTATAATCACACAGTGTGCAGGGCAAAGGAAACTTGATGCAGTTCAAGGAGAAATTATTGATCACCAACCAGCAAAATCTGGACCCTGGGGGTACAGAGAGAAGCTCACAACCTAGTTGAGGAGACAGACATGTAAGTAAAAGTTCAGTGCAATAGGGCAAGTGTCAAATGAGATATGGCACTTGCCTGCATTCGTTTCCTAGGCTGCTAATAAGCAAAAACCCAAAACCGTATGGCTTAAACAACAGAAATGTACTGTCTCACTATTCTGGAGGCCAAAATCAAGATGTGTGCTCAAGACCCATGCCCTGGCTGATGGCTAGGAGAAAATCTTTCCTTGCCTCTTCTAGCTTTTGTTATGTGCCAGCAATCTTTGACGTTTCTTGGCTTGTAGATGTGTCTGTCACTCCAGTCACATGGCCATCTTCTCCCTGTGTCTCTTCATCATCTTATATGTTTGTCATCATCTTACAGATTTCCCATTTTTATAAAGGACACCAGTCATACCAGATTAAGGCCCACCCTAATCACCTCATTTTGACTTGATGACATCTGCAAAGACCCTCTTTCCAAATAAGGTCACATTTTGAGGACTGAGGGTTAGAGCTTCAATGTATTTTTGGGGTGGACACAGTACAACCCATAACGTTGCCCAGTGAGGGGGTAACTACCTCTAAGTCTGTGTGTGTAGAAGGTAGAGGGTCAGGGAAGGTTTGCCATGGTGACAAAGGTGAAAGGAAGGCACCCGGGGCATGCGGGACAGCTCAGACAAGAAGGCAGAAGGTAAAGCTCGGGATCCCCGGGAAAAAGGAATGACACCTCTTGGGAAGTTTCTGTGCTCAGAAGTCATATCAGATGCTACGTATCTCATTGAATCCTCACCACATTGCCATTACTACTCCATCTGACAGGGAGTGACTGGCCAAAGGTCAGACCACAGTGTGACATTGCAGTGGAGAAAAGAACCCCCACACTGTACCCTACGTCCAGTGACTTACCTAAAAAATATAGCACAAAGCTGAGGGGAGCTCTCGGGCCGTGGCTCACAGGTGGAAGAATGATGGAGGGTAGGAGGTTCTCTCAGGAGTGCCTGATGTCACGGCACGTGGGTGGGGACCTACTCCACTGCGAAAGTGCTCCTGGGTCCAGGAACCCAGAAAGGCCTTCGGCTGACCTCTGAATCTCCAGGGGAACTGGCTGACCTCCTTGAGACTTACAGATCCAAGCAACAGCCAGGGTGGTGGGGCTGAGTGAGCACACCCCATCGCAGACCTCAGCTTAACCTATGTCCTTGGATGGGCCAAGCCCTGCTCCTGATGAGAAAACTAGCCATCGCTTTCTACGTGTCCATGGATTTGAGGAAAGTACTCCCTACTGTCCTGCCTGTGTGCCTTTGCCCAGGTGCTCACCCTCACCTGCTGCCTCTAAAGTCCTAATCAAAACTCGGTGAGTTGCATTGAACAGTCTCAGCTCCCTCATTACGTGGTGGGAGAATCTCTGCCTTGGAAGGTGGAGTACTGTGTTTCAACTTGGGTCCTCTCATTTACTGTGTGATCTTGGCCATGTCAGAACCCTCAATTTTCCCATGTAGACATTAGCATAATAATACCTAACTCACAGGGTTGTAGTTGGCATTAAATAAAGCCACGGACACATCTTGTTAACATGAAAGTGCTGTGTGTATGCAAGCTCTGAGGACGCTCCATACAGCCAAATCAGACACCTCTCCTGTAATTCTTTCTCTTTCCAAAAAGATTCTTTAAAGCAAAGGTCTACAAACTCTGGCCCATGGACCAGATCTATCCTATTGTCTTTTTGTACAGCCCATGAACTGAAGATGACTTCTATGTTTTTAGGTGGTTGGAAAAAATATCAAAAGAGGAGTAATATTTCACGACATGTGAAAATTTCATGAAATTCAAATTTATATAAATAAAACTGTATCAGAATATGGCTTAGAATGTGGCCACGCCCATTTGTCTGCGACAACTTTCATGCTCCAACCGCAGCGGTGAGCAGCTGCGACCGAGACAGCGTGGCCTGCAAAGCCCAAAATATTTGCCATCTGATTTTTTTAATGTAAAAAGTTTGCCGAGCCCTGCTCTAGAATCATACAATAAAGCAAATAGAAACTCCGATCTAAGCCTCAGTCTTGAAGAATGCAAATTGGCTGTGTGCACAGTCCTCAAATCTTGGGTCCTTGAGCCATTTATTGGCTCAGACCTAATGTCCAAGAGTCTGAGAGTGTCAGCCTGGATTGCTTGTGGCTTTGACAGGACTGACCAAGTCTCCGCAAGTCCCCTAGCCCCGCCCCCCAGGAGAGCCCCTGTGTGGAGCGACCCCAGCCTCTCCCTGCAGATCTGAGGGACTAAAGAGGAAGGCCTGCCCCTTAGGACAGCTGCAGCTGTCTGAGTCCAAAGCCATACAAATCCCATCCTGCCTGCTGCTTCTGAGCCATTGAAATGGCCTCGCATCAGCTGGTGGAGTACTTTGCCTGGTGACAGGTCTCCCATTTAGATATAATCACCTTTTTATGTCCCTGTCACTCTCTGAATCCTCTCCCCACCCAGAGCTTTCCCTGATGAGTGAAAAGAGCTAAACCAACAAATGGCATTATCTCCTCTGAATGGCCTCAGTTTATCACCTGGACAAACCCAGAAACTTCCACCCTGAGTTTCTCTTTGTTGTAGCAACAGGTGCTCAGGAAGAGGATGGGGGTGGGCAAGGGGGAGGACGTGTTTAAACACCGGAATGGGGCCAGAGGAGGAAGGCCGTGGAATGCTCTTTGGGGGAGATCTTTAGAAACAGGCTCGGTGTCGCTACTCCGGAATGGGCTGGGGCAGAATCCTCGCAAGGCTCAGGGGTGGCAGGTGACATGATAATCTTCCAAGGTTCTGAAAAATGTTCTGTGACAGATCTGAGTGCTTCATAGAAAGTGAGAGTTCTTAAAACATGGGAAAAATGATGCCATGGAATGGTCATTTTGCTTTGTATTTTTAAATTATGTATATAAATACCTCCATGGCTCGAGCCAGTTTAGAGATCATCACATTGTCTACCTAGTCCTATCTGACAAAGGTCCAAGGGTGCTCCATACTTCCTAAATGCCATTTTTTTTTTAGCATTTAAAAAATTGTTGAAAATGTTAATTTTTAAAAATGTGTTAACATAATATAAAATTTGGTATTGGGGAGTCTGGAACTAAAGTTCAGAGACAGCAGTATAGTGCAGGAAGGGGTCGGCAAACGTTGTGGAAAGAGCTAGATACTAAATAGTGTAGGGCTGGGGGCCGTGAGGTTTGGGCTGCAACTCTTGGACTCTGCTGTCCTAGCGCAAAAGCAGCCATAGCTAATATGTAAATGAATGATCATGGGTGTGCCTCAATAAAACTTTATTTACAAAAACAGGTGGTGGCCAGGTTTGGGCATGGGCCATAATTTGCCGCTCCCTGGTATAGAGTTTGAGCCAGCTCTGGGCTAGTATTCTCAGCTTTTCTCTATCAGGGGCTACAGCGTAGACAGTGTGTCCATTTAGGACAGGAGGAGCCTTGATGGGCTAAATGGGAGCTGAAGTTATGAGTAAGTGGAACCCGGCGGAAGAGAGGCAAGCCATGGAGCGTTCGGGTGGAATGGTGGTCAGCAGAGGAAGGACCAGAACGAGTCAGGCAGGGAGGGGCTATGCCTGCTTAATGGCAGGACATCTGAATGTGAACGCTGGGGCTGGGGCGGGCAGTGGGCCAAGACGTCTGGTTCCGTGTGCTTCCTAGGACCCTGCACAGCCTTGCTCTTCCCGGCTCCACAGGGTCCACTTCTAGTACAGTTCCTGCTCTTGTCAGCCATACCTGGGTCTCCTGGGAGCCTGTCTCCTTTATCCCACCTGCATCCTTCTAGAAACTCCCCACCTCTGCTCTCTCACATTCCTTCAGAGCTCTCCCGTAATAACCTGCCTTCACGTTCCACGTACCTTCCCAGACTCGTGACATCCAGAAAGAATGAGCCCTCGTCCTGTCTGCTTCTTCCTTTGGTCCTGCCTGGTGCATGCATCTACCAGGAAAAAGTTCCATCAGAGTGCAAGTTGTACTCGTATTTACAGCATCCTCATTGCTCGGTGGTGAGCTTTTCATGTGTGTGTTTGCCTTGTCCTCACATTTTCAGTGGCCTGTGGGGGGAAACGCTTGAGAGAAAGCACTAGGTGCGGGGAGGAGTTAATTTAAAATGACTCAATCTAGCACTGTCTTCCAGTTGCTTTGTTTGTGATGTCTTCTGGCCCAGAGAGGTGCCCTTTTGAACAGGGGGACAAGGTCGTGCTATGCACCCTATAATTGTACGAGGGGGGACTGAAAAAACCATGGAATTTACTTATAAAAAATTGTGTTTTTATTCTTTTTTTTAAACTTTTTTTAAATATTCATTTTTATTGTTAGACTTATTGGGGTGACATCTGTTTGTGTATTTATTCTTACATGATGAAACTTCACTCATCTTCAAAGGACTCTCTGTTTGATGCAATACACCCTTCAAGATGCTTTTTTCAATGTTCAAAACAGTTTTTGAAGTAGCTTTTTATGCCTATTAGTGCTTCTGCTGTTGTTTTTGCTTGTTTGTTTGTTTCACCACTTCCACATCGGCAAAACTTTTCCCTTTGAGGATATTTTCATCTGGGGAAACAAAAAATGTCACTCAGGGAGAGACATCAGGTGAATAGGGAGGATGGGGCATGGGGGTCCTACCTTTCTTGCTCAAAAACTGCTGGACACTCAGTGTGGTGTGGGCAGGTGTGTTGTCATGCTGCATGTTGTTTGTATAAATCACCCACCATGAAATGGGCAAATGCGTTGAAAGAGTCTCCAAACAAATTCACTGCAGTCGAACGCAGCCTCTCACAACAGCGCCCGCTGGCACACGGATGCAGGTGGGCTCCTAGAGCACTCACCGAGTGGGGGAGCCGGTACTACAGGGGGCCCGCCCACCAGAAGACCATTCCGGGTTTCTTTGGTTTCCCCCTCGCATGGTGGTGTCGGTAGTATATTGTAGGTAGTACCGACACGTACAGCAGAATCTCCATCACCAGCCCAGGCTAGAAGGGGATTTGTTGGTTCCTGTAACCAAAGCAAGGGAGAGCGGCATGCAAGGGGCCTCAGGGACACCTGGGAATGGGGGAAAAGGGGGGACAGGATTCACAGACCCTCATCTTGGTTTCTACCCATGTGCCTGTCTTATTCAGACTGGCTTTTTTTTGTGGGTGTCAGAAATCCCCAAGTTTTTCACCTGCCATCATTACCCCAAGGAGGAATTGCCATTTTTCCCCCTGAGCTCTAATTTCACATGTTTTGGGGAAGCACTGGCCTACCTTGGGTTATGTGCTCGATCTATGGTCAGGGCGGCAGATTTTCATAATCAGTAGCTTATGGTAAAATATAAGCAGCCTGGGGTGGACGAAAGAGCCCCCTAAGGAAGGGGGTGCACTCTGTCGCAGTAGGAGATGGGGCGCCAGGCAGACGGAATAAGAGACACCCCATCAGTGACTCCCCGCGCTCAGTGCTCGGGCCTGCGCTGACCAGTGTGAGCCAGGGGCCACCTCTCACCCCTTGTTCAGCATTTACCTCCACCGGGACGGCTACTGTCCTTTTCCGGAACGAATGCACGTCCTTGCCCTGACAGACGAAGAGCGGCCTTTCCTTCTGGGCTTTATAGGAAACGACGTTCCTCCTCCTTTCTATCTCGTCCTCAGGCGTTCCATCAATGAGTCCCGACCCCCTATCGCTGTCCCACGTGTATTTGTCCAACACGCCCTGAAACGAATGAACTTGAATATATTTTTTAGAGCAGTTTTAGGTTCACAGCAAGGCTGAGCAGAAAGGACAGGGTCCCCATCCAGCCCTGGTTTGTCATAAGCCGTTGTGCCACCGGCTTTTACAGACTTTGCGTTTTTTTCTACTCAGAAACTCGGTGAGGGAGAGACGCGTCCCCATCTGCACATTTCCGACAAGAAAACCGAGGCCCGGAGAGGTGACATGGCTCGCCCGGGAGCTTGCAGCTTGGGAGGGCCGATCTGCGTGTCCCTGTGCGTGATTCTGTCGGGGCACCGTCACGAGCGGGAGGTTCCGAGGCAGGAACCTGACTCTTCAATGACAGAACTCTCTGCGGCCCCAGGAGACGGTGAGAGAAATCCTGGAGGTCTCGAAAGGTTTTTGAAAACCGTTGTTGGCTGAACTCAGCAAACAGATGAGATTTTGCCTGCCCAAATCTGTGCTGGTGGTCAACTTCAGGTCCCCACTGCGTCCCTTGAAGTGAGTCTGGAAATTCAGTTAAGTGACAGGGACCTCCTGTGTGGCCCCCTCCTCAATGTCCATTTCACTGGTGCCACATAACAAAGTCCCTAGAGCAGAGGGTGGCAGGGACGAGGGGGTGGGGGTGGCTGGCAGCGTTCTCCAGATGCCTCTGGTCTGTCTTTTCCGGGACTAGTTCTCATGCCCAAAGGCGTCTCGTGGCTCAGCCCACGAGGCCCACAGGGCTACGATTCCAGTTTCTTCTGCCTTTGGCTCCAGTACTTTGCAGCACTGGCCTCTTGGGATTAGGGTGTATATGGCTGGGAAGTAGAGACTGGGGCAAGGGAGGGGGCAGTCGAGCAGAGTGCGTGGCGGTAATATTTTCCAGTTTTTTCTAAAGCGTCTGCCTTCCCTTAATGGATACAGAAGTGAGCCAGCCAACTGACTGCTCCGACTGCAAGATTGGTTACTGCTTACATCATCTGGGCAGCCAGGCTGGGGACAGGGCGGGGGGACATGGGGGAGAAACTGAGTAGGGATTAAGCCAGGCCCAAGTGAATTGATGGACAAAGGCGGTGGTGATCAGGTAACCTTTTTCCCAAGCACAGGCCTTAGGGCGGTGGAGCGGAGCCAGATTGTCACATTAGAGCACGCATGGGCCGCTCTGCCCTTTACATTTCAGTTTCCTCCTATTCCTCTCCACACCGCTCCATGCTAAGAGCTTTTCTGAGGATCTGGGATGTCCCAGGAATATAACCGTGGAGGAATGACATCGAGAGATCGAAGATGAACAGCCCACTAGTGAGGGACATTGCAGGTATCAGCTAGCTTTTGCTGCACGATAAACCACCCCTGGAATTAGTGACATATGACACACCATTCCTTCATTGCTGCCTGCGAGTCTGCACAGAAGCTGGGCGGTTCTGCCGAACCCAATGGGGCTCTGTGGACCTCCACTGGCATTGCTCATGTGTTTGTGGGCTGGCTAGTGGGTCAGCTGGCTGGCCAGTAATGGCTTGGACAACTGGAACCCATCTCTGCATGCTCTGTCATCCTGTCCTGGGCTAACTTGAGCTTATTCATGTGCAAGGGCTTCCAAGGCTTCCAAGAAAGCAGGGGGCAGCCTGCAAAGCCTCCTGAGGCCCTGGCTTGAAACACACATGAAATTCCTTCTGGCCACATTCTACTGGCCAAAGCCAGTTGCAAGGCCAGCCTGCATTCAGGATTGAAGGCATGGGGGGTGGGCCTCCATGCCTAGATGGGAGGAGGGGCAGAGATTGTATTTCTGCCCCCTGCCCTGGACACGTGTGCCCTTATTATGGACGTAGGGCTGATGACACTCTTATCACAAACTGCTAAGCCAGACAGGGCAGGAGAAGTGAATTCTAACAGCAGTGAGTGGACAGGAAACTTCCCAGAGAAGGGAGCCTGGAAGACAAACAGTACGTCGGCAGGAGCACACACACACACCTGTTTCCCTTCCTTTTCGGTTCTGTTCCTCTCACCAAAATCTGGCCGTGGCCCACCAGCCACCACCTGGTCCACTTGCAGAGGTTCCATTAGTGACCGGGGGAGTGATCGTCTTTGCTCCTTCATCTGGAGAAGAGGAAAGCCCCAGCCAGCCCTCCTGGTGCTTAAAGAAAGGGAGGTTCCCTGACTCATGTTTTTGCAGAATTGGGGCATTTCTGTCCTATCTCTCTTGTCTTGAGCTCCTCCTGTCCTTCTCTTTCTCCCACTGTGAATTCTAAAGGGCACGGATCACTGGACGGCAGAAGGAAAGGAGATAAGCACAAATTGCTTTCATTCCATGGCCAAAGAAGAATGAATAAATTCATTTCTCCTCTTTGGAGATGGGCTACCCCATGCACTGGCACGTGGGCTCCATGGAAAGCACTGAGCCCAGTGCTGGGGTGGAGGAGGTGGGTCAGCAAATGGGGCAGGGTGGCAGGAGTTGTAGCAATTATTAGAACTATTTTGTGCCTAATAAGTCCTTGGAGATGGCAAGATCATTTGCGCAGACCCCTATTGCCTTTGTAGAAATTACTGGCATGCTTTACCAGTACCGTCATTAAAAGCCAGCCAACCAACCAGCCAACCAACCAGTCAACCAACCAACCAGCCAACTAACCAACCAACCAACCAACCAACCAACCAACCAACCAACCAGCCAACCAACCAACCAGCCAACCAACCAACCAGCCAACCAGCCAACCAGCCAACCAGCCAACCAACCAAGCATTTTCTGTTTTAGCTCATGGTTGGGGAACAGACTTCCCTTGACAACGAAACTAAACAAAACAAAGCAAACCAAAGCAAAACAAAAGGACAAAACCCAAAAGAAAAAACAAACAAAACCCCCAGCCCGGGGTGGGTCCGGTGAAATCGCCCCTCGGGCAGCACTGCTCCCCTAATCCCCACCTGCATTTCTCTGCCTCTGCCCGGCCTGTGAAGTCCCCAGGGCCTTGTGCATTTCTGGGGTCCTGATAATAGCGTGGGATGGGGTCTTCGGTGGGGCTTCTGCTCGGTTTGTTCCCAGTCTGGGAGAGGTGGCCAGGAGTGGGTGTGTGAGATGGCAGCCAGGTGGTCCTCAAGACCTGCATTCATCTTTGTGTGCCTGCTTTCCCCGCTCTCTGCCCTCCACGACACGAGCAGCGTCTACATTGGAGCTCTTCGGTTGCAAGGAGCAGGAATACAACTCTAGTTGGTGTAGGCAAAGGAGATGGTTACCCCGGAACTGGGCGGGGTACGGACGTGCTTCACAGGAACGCAGGAACCAGGAGCACTTCCCGTCCCCGTCTGCCCCTCGTGGCACCTCCGTGCTCCTCTCTGACGCTGAGCTGGCTTTGACCACTTCCCAGGGGCTTTTGTCTCCTCCTGGGTACCCGGCCGCCAGCGGCCCCTGTGTAACAACCTCTGCAAAAGAGGGTACCTTTTCTCCTCCTGTAGTATTCGTAGCTTGAGCCACTGTTGCCTGCACATGGGCCACCAGGCTTTTTGGGCCTCCCCTCTAAGCAGGCCTTCAGGTTCTGTCACCAGAGGAAAGCGGGTGAGAATGTTTGCCGAACACACCACCTCTGATAAGCACTCCTGCAAGCGCGAAACTTCGGGCAATACGCTCTTTTGTCACTGCTGGCAGGGCCCCTCAGTGCTGCTGTCGTGAACCCTTCGGGGACCGAGCGATCAATGGGACAAGCCTCAGTGCTCTGTGAAGGTCAGAGAAAAGCAAAAACAACAGTGGCGTTTGTCTGGAAAAACCAACCCGAAGAAGTGGGAACTCCGGGACAGTAAGCGGTGGGAGAGAGGAGGTTTGATGCTCTGGGGTGAGGCAGCGACTCCGGGTTTAAGTCACACCTGGAAGACTGGCAGAGGTGAGGGCGGGGTGCGAGTATGAAGGGTGCGTGAAGAGCAGGTGCTTAGAAAGACTGGGGTGCAGCGTGGGGAGAGCGAGAAATTGGGGAACTACTGTGCTGCCTCATGTAGGACCTTGATGATGGCAGATTTCTGGTATTATGTTTCAACCAACAATAAAGGTCATGGCTGCCCCATGTAGGTCCCCAACTGTCCCTTCTTCTGACTGGGACAACCCCATAAGACCTACTGCAAAGCCTTGGGGAGTTCTGTTTCCCAGAAACATGGTAGAGGGGGTGTTGGGGTCAGTTCTGTGCTGACGAGGGGGCCCAGGGCTCAGGGGGTAGGTGTTGGGCTCAATGACATTAGTGGGACCACAATGTGCCCTCAGTTCACAGTCTCAGAAGGAACAAGGTCTGGGGACAAGGTGGGTCTCCAGGCCCCCACAGACCCCTCCGTGCCTCACTACCGTGGGAAGAATGAAGCACCATCCATCTTGAAGAGACTTTGAAAAGAACAAATCACGGTAAATAAACCAAAGGCAACAAATAACAACAACCAGTGGGTGATTTACCGAATGGCACAAAATTAGCTCATTACGAAGCAAGCAAGAGAAAGCACAGGCCAGGGAGGTGGGAGGTACAGATGGCACGTAAGTGGGCCGCAGGGGGCTGCAAGGAATCGGATTCGTTAGCAGGAGACACGACACCCCTCTTTGCCCTCCAATTGGGGAAGTTGGCTTCCCCTTCCGCGGCAATCCAAGCGGGCGGGCTGTCTCCAGGGCTCCTTCCCTCGGACTTGGCTCCTTCCCTCGGACTTCTGAGAGCTTGCTGAGAAGTTGTTCTCAAGGGTGTGAACTGCCTGGTAGCTTCTAGTCTATGGGACTTCTCTGTGCACCTCTTAAGGCACAAGCAATAACCACAGCTACACAGAACCAAGTTGCCAAAGGAAATAAAAGTGTGTCCGTCAGTTGCCGAATGCTCCTGAGCCTGGTGCTGGGCATCGGACCCCCGGAGGGCCCTGCAGCCAAAGGGGTCATTGTTGGGTGTTGCATGCTTCATCGTGACAACACACAGAGAGGCCGTGGGTTCAGTCGTTTGTGTTGGGAGAGTGTGCGTGCGGGCGTGTGCGTGTGTCTGACGCATGTGGTGCCGAGCCGGTCTAGGTGGACGTAGTTCCAAGCACGAGACAGGGGCCTGGCCTGGCAGCTGGGACATGGACGTGGGGGCAGGAGCCTGAGCCGACCTGGAGCCCAGGCCCAGGACCTCTGGGGGCCTGTCGCCTGCAGGGCTCATTACAGAGGAGACCAGGTGCTTGGAGTGTCCCCAAAGCCTTACAGAGTGCACTGTCATGAGTTTGATACATATTCCTGTGAGAGATATAAATAAAGACTCCAAGCCCAAAGCCAGGCTTGGAGAAAGCCATCGTTAAACACAGGGTAATTTATAGCCGCCTCTCCTGTCCCGTGGATGACTCAGCTCTCCGGGTGCGGAGGCCCAGCCTGCTCCAGTGACCTTTGGGTCTGGCTGAGAGCGAAGCGCTCATGCAGCCCCCGGGAGCCCGGCAAGCGAACCGCCAGGACCCCGGAGCGCTCCTGCGGCGCGCCCCTCCTTTTGGGCAGATGCCAACGACCATGCTGGAAGCTGAGAAACAGCACTGGTCTTCGCAGCCGGCTGGCCCTGTGGGAGCCCAGCACACCGATTCCCGGGTGCCTCTGGGATCTGGTGGGTTCTGCAACTCACCAAATGGGCCCGTCATCCGGCCACCATGCTCACCCCACTGTGGGGCAGCCGGCGCAGAACCCAGACCCGCTTACAGCCTCAGAGACGTGAGTCCCACGGAGAGATAGGAACGAGAGGATTTCCCCCTTTCCCTTAAAAGATAATTTACCCAAGTCAAGTGCCAGACAAAGGGCCGAGAAAGGCTGATGGCCATATGCTTGGTGACTTTGTGGTGGGGGGCCATGGGAGATGAGTGGCATTTGTTTTTAATCCTCTGTCTCCCCTGCACCATCACCCCAGCTCTGATAGCTGACTTTTTAGCAGGCTCTCAGGCCAACCACGGCGAAAGAGACAGACGTAAGGACAGAGCGTGCTTATCGAAACCAAAGGGTGTCTCCTTTCCCTCTGCTTTTCCCCTGAAAAACCTTCCAGGAGTGTGGGAAGGACTGGAAGTGCTCGGAGGACTTCTCAGCCACATGCCTCACTCCAGCTGGGCCCTGAAGCTCATCTTTATGCCAAGGCCCATGTGCCCGACTGTCCGAGTGTAGGGGAACACGCATGCGTGCGCACACACCCACATGCACACACGCACACACACACACACACGCACACACACAATCGTGTGTGCACACACACACATGCACATACGCACACACACACACACGCACACACACAATCGTGTGCGCACACACACACACACATGCACACACACACACGCATACACACACAATCATGCATGGCCACACACACACGCGCTCACACACACACACGCACACACACAATCGTGCGCAGGCACACACACACGCACTTGCGTGCACACACACACACACACACAATCGTGCGCGGGCACATACACGCACATACGTGCACACACACAATCATGCACACGCACACATACGTGCACACACACATGCACACACACACAATCGTGCACTTGTGCACACACACGCACGCACACACACAATCGTGCATGCACACACACGTGCGCACACACACAATCATGTGCACATACACACACACAAACACACCCACCTTCCAGAACTATTTTAAAAATAGTTTAGCTCTTTGATTAAATTGTTCCATAGTCCCGAATCAAGTTTTCTCTGCTCTGGCAGATGAATTTGTACACTTATCTTGATTTTAACACGGGTATCTGCACACTATGGATATTCAATAATTGTTGAATAGATGAACAGTTCCTTAAATCTGTCACTGTCTTCATTCAGCATGCATTTATAAAGCCTGTGTGTGTGTGTGTGTGCTTCTAAAAGTGTGTGTCCACATAGGAGGTTGTAAAAGATCTAAGTGTGGAGGAGCTAGGGTTTGGTTTCAAAGTGAGGCCCAGGACACCTCACACCTCACTGTAGTGTGGTCAAGAGGTCTGCCCTCTGGGCAAGGCACTGGTTTTAATGCCCACTGCTGTCCTGTGCAGGATTTATTGCTCTATATTGTCCAGCGGGAGGTGGGGGGTGCTGGGCTGGACCCCCAGCTATTAATAATTATTGCTATACATAGTGCATGTTCATGACACATTAAGTTTTTCTTCATTATATGATAAACGAACACCTTTTAAAGAGAGGAAAAATCCTCCTTCCAAGAAGGAAGTTTCAAGTTAGTCAACTGAGCACACGCACGCACACGCACACCCACACCCACACCCACCCACACACCCACCCAGAGCCACACACACCGACTTCATCACGACAGAAGGCAGCCTAACCGGAACCACAGAATTCCGGCCTGCTCTGGCCCGGCCTCGCTGGAAACGCAGCGGCTCCTCCGGACACCGTAGCTCGGTCTTTTGAAGTCTGTCTTCTGTCCCGGCCTCCTCTGCCCCCTCTCCCTCGTCTTCCCCTCTGGGAGTTGTTTCCTACCTTACATCGGTGTCCAGAGGCCCTTCTTCTCTTAGCCACGTGCCTTCCAGCTATCAAAATCAGAAGGGCTGTCGCGATCCATTCGTGTGCATGGATTGGTCAGCACGTATGGATTGATTAGACCCCTGCATTTTATGGGAAGGAAACAAACTGATGGGGAAGAGGCGCTCAGGATCACGCAGCTACTGAATAGCAGCGACTCAGCCCCTCACACTGACTGAGAATTGACCCACAGCAATTGCTAAATAAGCTACAGGGACACTTCCACAAGCCTGCCAATTAGGGACCTCGAGGTGACCCGAGGCTGGCCAAGTTCATCTTCCTGCCCTTTGGGTAGCTGATCACTCTGCCTAGATCGATACTATTTGGTTTGGCTTCCAGTGGTTTCTTCCGCTCTATTTTGGATACACACACTGTATTGAGGATTCAGAGACCTGGCTGGGCCCCCTAATGTCAGCTGCTCTTTCAAGTTCTCAGCCACCAGGCCAAGAGTCCCAGCCTGGACGTCCCTGTTCTGGAGTACAAGGGGCCTTTTGGTAAGAAGGTCAGCCTTGGGTTTCTGGTTTCTCTTCCAGGGAGAGAGAGAAGATGGGGAGAGAGAGGGGGAGAGAGGCAGAGGGAGAGGAAAAGAGGGTGGGAGGGCGGGGGGCAGGAGATAAGGAGGGGGAAGAAGGGGGAGAGAGACAGAATTCTTTTGCGTTTGCAAAGTTAACTCTGGAAGCCCCCGCTGTGCACACTCACCCTGATCACCCACAGTTCTCGGTTACACGCTCCGAAAATACAGGACACCATTTGGGGTGCACCAGGGGACTCATAGCGCCACAGATATACAGACTTGGTGTTTCCTGGGTTCGGGTTGAGAAACACTGCGTTTCTGCTGCTCGGAGGAAAGGTTCTGTGGACGCATGTGGAGGGTGGGGTGGCCTTTGGTCGAAGCAACACAGTTCTGACCGGATAGGCTTAGAAGACGGGCTGCTCACGTGTACCCCAGCCCATGCTGGGGTCATGGGGACTGTGTACCCTGGGAAAGGAAGATCTGTGGTCTCCGGAAGCAATCCAGCTGAGTGCAGAAGGAGAGAAGGAGGTGAAGGGCGGAGCGGGAGCTGCCCGCTGTGCAGACCCCCTTCCCCTCACGCTCCCGGCCTTCCCCCCACCCCCATGTCAGAAGCGCTGAGGGCACGGGCCAGACCAGAGCCAGCTGCTCGGGGGCCTGTTTATACCCTGTAACCAGAGCCTGCTCTTGCCAAGGCTGCCTAACAGCTGCGGAGATAAGGGGATGGGCCTCCGCTTCCAGGGATTGGATGACCCGTGCTGGCGTCCATCTCTGGGGGCAGCTTATCCCGATCATTTCCCCAAGTCCGGGGCTGGGAGTGGGGAGAGGCGGGGCGGGTGGCAGGGGTGATCGTCCCACATCCAGGCCGAAGCGTGGAGCCCAGTGCTGAGCTTGCTCGTGTGCTCTCTCCAACCCCCCGTCTCCCAATGGGGTTGCTCTCCACCGGGTCAAGGGAGGTGAGAGAGGAGTTCTGCCTGTTTCATGAGTTTGTTTTCCTCCCTCTTTATCTTGGTCATCACAGAAACAGAAAAGAACACGTGGGGAAGCTCTGGGTCAGGCAGAATTCTAGATTCTGCTGCCAAACGCATTTTTTAAGCCAGAGCACGTCCTGCCTCTGCCCCATCCCGACCTCTGCTCGGAGGTCAGCCTCATCTTCCTTTCCATCTGGGTCCCCTCGGCTCTCCGAGGCTGTGGCAGGGACCTCGCTGCCCGCAGCCTGGTCTGGACTTCCCACAGGAAGGAGTGAGCCCTCCCTGCCAGGGTCTGGCGATGCTGAGAATTCTGCAAACCAGGCTCCTCGCACCACCGGCCTCTCAGTGAGCGGTGTCTGCCCCCACCTTCAGCTCCGTGTCCCCCCTGGCCTCCAGCCTTCCTTCCCTCTCTCCTGGGGCCTGCCTCTCCAGCAGCCCCCTCCGACTGTGCCGGGCTCCTGGACTCGTGAGTGCACGCCGTGTTCTGGTTCTCAGTGTTCACACCTTTCACGCGTGAGATTTGCAGCTGGTTAACGTGTTCTTTCCTTCGGGCTCCTGCTTCCCGGCAACCGTGGTGCTGCTGGGGGGGCGGGAGCAGATTGAGTTCATCCCGGATCCCAGCACTGGCATGGCCCCTGACCCGGGACACTCAGGGCTGCCTGCCAAAGGGCTCTTTACTGTCCTGGCCTGTCCCTCTCCTGACGGCAACCTTGGCAGGGGTGGGGATGGAGCTCATGGGCTGGCTGAGTTTACTCAACAGCTGCCTCAGAAAGGAAAAGGTGAGGGTGAGACTCTAGGTTATGGAAAAACAACAAAAAAACAAGACATTTAGACTCAAAGAGATCCGAGTTCAAGTCCACACATGGCCAGTGACCAGCTGTGGGACCTCTGACAGTTTCCTAGTCGTTTAAAATGGAAATGGTGACACTTCCCCACTTCTTGGCATAGATGTCAGGATCAGAGGAGCTCATGGAAGGGAAGATCCTTGGGAAGTTGTTTGCTTCGTGTCTGGCTCACAGGGGGTGTCAGCAATATTTGCCGCACGTGTGCATGAAACAGAGAGGAAAGGATACATCAAACTAGAAAGCTTCTGCACAGCCAAAGAACCCACCAACAGAAAGACAAAGAAACCTATGGCGTGAAAGCAAATATTTGCAGCTCATATATCAGATAAGAGATACCTTCCAAAATGTATACCGAATCTCTATAACCTAATAACCACATAAACAAACAAACAATGCAATTAAAAAGGGGACAGAGAAAATGAATAGACATTTTCCCAAAGGAGATACACACATGACCAACAGGTCCATGAGAAGATGCTCAACATCACTGACCATAAGGGAAATGCAAGTCCCAACCACCGGGCGCTACCACCTCACACGTGCTGGAATGGCTGTCATCAAGAGGACAGGAGATAAGTGCTGACAAAGACCTGAAGGACAGAGAACTCTTGTGCGTTGTTGGTGGGAATGTAAATGGGTACAGCTGCGACCGAAAACAGTGTGGAGGTTCCTCAAAAAATTAAAAATGGAACTGCTGCACGACCCAGCCATCACCCTGGTTATATAGCGAAAGGAAATGAAAACAGGAAGAGGTACCTGCATTTTCACGCTCATTACAGCATTATTCACAATGCCCAAGATGGGGGAGTCACCTAAGTGTCTGTTAACGAATGAACAGATTAAGAACTGTGTGTGTATATGTAAATATAAGAATATTATTGAGCCACGAGGAAGATGGAGATGGTGTCAGGAGTGACAACGTGGGTAGACTTAGAGGTCATCATGCTCAGTAAGATGAGGCAGGCAGAGAAAGGAGAACATTGAATGGTGATCACTTACCTGTGGAATCTAAAAAAGCTGAATTGGTAGAAACAGAGAAGAATGGTGGTTCCCAGGGGCTAGGGGTGGGTGGTCAGGGAGAGACGTCATTGGAGTGACAAGTGTGCAAAATGCAAGACGAGTACATTCTGGAGCTCTACTGCACAGCATGGTGATTATAATCAATAATACTGTATTATGCACTTCAAAGTTGCTGAGAGAGTAGATCTGACTACTCCCACCACAAAAAAAGAAATAATTATGTGATGTGATAGAGCTGTCAGCTAACACTGCAGTGGTGATCACAGTGCAATACACAAGTGTAGCAAATCAACACGTGGTACACCTCATACTCACGCCATGTTTATAACTCAATAAAAATGAAATAAAAGAAGGAAGAAAAAAGGAAGGAAGGAAGGAAAGAAGGGAGGGAGGGAGGGAGGGCGGGGGAGGGAGGAGGAGCTTCCTGGGACCCTCTCCTTTTCAAGTACTGACATCTGAGCAAACTGGGCTGAGAGGCTGCTGAGCTGGCCCGTTCAGGCCTCAAGGTCTGCTGTGTCTCAGCTAAACTGGGCGCTGACTGGGAAGCTTTGTTTTCTTGTCTCTACGCCTGGATCCAACTCTGCAGTGGTCCTCAGCCTTCCTAGTGCCGCGGCCCTGTAATACAGTTCCTCACGTGGTGGTGACCCCCATAAAGTTATTTCTGTTGCTACTTCATAGCTGTAATGTTGCTACTGTTATGAATCGTCATGTAAATATCTGATATGTGTTCTCCGATGGTCTTAGGCGACCCCTGTGAAAGGGTTGTTCCACCCCCAAAGGAGTCGCGACCCGCAGGTTGAGAACCGCTGCTACTGTCGGGCTGTGCCGTGCAGGACTCCCCGCCGAGGCGGGGCTGCCTCCCCTACCGAGCCGCACTGCTCACCCGGCGGCCGCGCTCTGTGCTCTGCTCCCGCCGCGCCCCTCGGTGCTCCGTGCTCCAGCTGCTCCCGCCCCTCCTCCCTCTTCAAGGGCTTTGCCGCATCTCCCTGGGCCTGGAACACTTGCTGGTGCAGGGCACCTCCGGGGCACTGCCACTGTCCAACTGAGTGACCCGGGTGGGTCACTGAACCCTTCTAGTGTCAGTTCCCTGATGGGGAAGGAGGGGAAAACGAGACACAACGTTGGCTTCATGGGGGAACTAAACAAGATCGGGTCAGGGCAGCACGAGCCCAGGGCCTGGCTCACGGTCCCGGCACCGGTCATTTGTTCATTAGCATAGCTCCCTCCTCTCCTTTTCTGGGGAGCTGTACCCTCCCTGTCACCAAAGGTAAGCCCAACGCCTCCCACCCTACCTACCTGCATCTTCGTTTCACTAAAGATGGGAGAAGTCATAAAAGTTGTAGGACTTTTCTAAATCCTACACCACGTACCTGCATCATGACTTCCCTGTCGGCGTAATAGCTAGGAGGTCTGTTAGGTTCTTGCCTCTTGCTTGAATTCTAATTTTTTTTTTTTTTTTAGCAAAAACATGTTTATTTACTAACCCAAGGGTTGACCCTAATGAAACCAACACTTGGAAATAGTTGCACGTAAAATGTTTCAGATAAAGATAATTAAATGCTGTAAAAAGTATCATGGAGGTTTATTCTCACAGCTAACGGCCATTGAGGCCATAAGGACAACATTTTTATGCTGTTTTGTCACAGATCTAGGTACAGGTGACGTTGTTCATCTTGTTGTTGTCGTGGTCTTTCCCAGCCCATTGCTGAAACAGAACCCAGGTACTGCCCTCCTGTAGTTTCTTCAAATTCTCCCCCAGTTGACAAAAGGACTGTGCTGTTCTCAAAGCTTTCAGTTTCCGCCAGGTGCCACCTGTCCGCTAGCTGTGGAGTGGCGGCCGTGGTGGGCAAGGGCTTCAGGGTCTGGCTCAGGGAATGGGCACCAGGTGCCCCAGGAAAGGTGAGCCCTCTTGCTTGCATTTTTAATAGTGGGGTTCACAAAACTCCAGCTGCCCCGCCCCCACTTTTGACAATTTCTACCTCCTGGATGACTTTCTCCCTATCAAAAGTAACCCCCGAGATGCAATCAAGATAAAACTTGGAAACCCACCACACCAACTCTCAGCTTTGACCCTGGGGGTGAGGATGGGGTAGTGACATGAACTTTACTCAGTAGTTGTTCTCAAATTTTATTGTGCAGAGAATCACTGGGATGCTTTCTAAAAAAAAAATGCCCCCCTCCACACCCCAGGCCATTGATTATGATTCAATAGGTCTTGGGAGGGGTTCGGGAATTTATTCTTTAAAAAGCAGCTGAGGTAGGAGGCCAGGGGATCCCACGCACAATTATGAGTGCCTGGAGGTATCTTTTGCTCATCCCATGGTGACTGTGTCACTCTCAGGTCATCCTTCCCATCACGGCCAAGCGGAGTTGACCTGCTCAAGCACAACTCTTAGGTGCGTTTTGGTGGTCAACAGTGCAGCCAAAGGAGCTTGAGTTGGGTGAGAGCTGCTCCTTCTCATTCCTGCCACCAGGTTCTAATGAAAGCAAGTCTCAGACCAGATTCACATCTACAAATAAACATCATGGTCAAACAGGCGTGACCGGACGTTCGCTCTGTTAGCTTACCTGAGCCCTTGCAGATGCTCCGACCTCCCCCAGAAGGTTTTCTCAGGGCAGAGCCCCCCTCTACCCCCACCCCCACGTTCTTTATCTGACATCTTTATCTCACACCGTTCCAAAGGAGGTGACCTGCATCAGAGAGTGTTAGGCTGATGGTCAGCGTTAGGCCTGTCAGAAACCCTCTTGACCAATGGCTGGGCACAGGATCGCTTCGGGGCCGAGTCCTAGAGGCCCTGCTAGGTGCAGGCCTGGGCCTCCTCGGGTCATTACACCTCCTCAGGCAAGGTGGGGGGTGTCTCCAAGTGAGCCAGACTATCTATTGTGAAATTCTAATTTCACAAAAAGAACCCATTTCCATCACTCTTCATGGTAATAAACAAGCCCCTCATCTTACCAGTAAAAACCAGTTTTGACCAGCAAATTAGCAGTCTTAGATGTGCTCAAGGTCTTGATACCCAAAGGACTGGGGGTGGCCGACCCTAGAATCATGACTTTGGAGTCCGTCCCTGGGGGCCCAGGCAGAAGCCACCCTCTGCAGGACTCCCTCTGAGCCCACCCCTTGTTCTGTCCCTCCCTTTCTGTCCTGCTCCCCCTTTCCTTATTGGCCCTTCTGGGGCGGGGGGCACTTCTATAACAAATCATTTCGTAAGAACCCTCTCCTCAGGGTCTGCTCCTGGGGCACCTGACCTAAGATAGTGGCCATGCATTTCTATAGGTGGGCGGTTCTCAGATGTGAGAGCAGATCTGAATCACCAGAGGAGCGTGCGAGAGATGCAGATGTCCAGGTCACATCTCAGACACTGTGGTTCCGTAGGAAGGGACCTGGGAATCTGCACTTTGTGAGCCCTCCAGGGTGTCTAGTAGCCCTTGGGCCTCAGTGTGAGAACCCTGGCTGCAGCCCCTCGGGAAGCCTGGTTCTACTAGAAATGGGGTGATGGCCAGCTCGCCTCTGCAGCCGCACTCTGTCCTGACATCTGCTGACCCCACAACTCCAAGTGTTTTGGCTTCAGTTAGGAACAAATTGCTGCTGCCTACAGTCCCGCTGGCCCTGGCCTGGGGTCGGGCTGACCCTCCAGGCCCACGGCCTTTGCACGTGGCTCCAGTCAAGCCCGGGCGGCACCCAGAGACCTGTGTGGTGGACGTTTGCGAACCGCAGGGCATCTCCTTGGCTCCTGTTCTGTTCTCCCTTCCGGCACCTGCCCGAGCTGCCCAGTTTTCATTTCCTGGCTCCCGAGCCCCCCTCTACCCCCACCCCCACGTTCTTTATCTCACATCTCGGTGCCATGGCGTGTGACAGAACCCTCCAACAGCCCTTTCTGGCGGTAAATCTAGTAGTTACACATATCTGTGTTATTGTTACACTTCCTGGGTTGAACTTGAGCTCTGTCCCTTACTGAGTGTGTGACTTTGGGTAAGTTATTTAACTGCTCTGTGCCTTAGGTGTTTTCATTCAAAAAATGAAAATAATCAGAGTGACCACCTCTGAGAGCTTGTTCATTGCTGGTGAGCGAGAGCAGTCATTAAACATTCATTTATTGTGCAGGAAGCACAAAGTCCCCAATTCCCAACCAGACAAGTCCCCTGGAGATGAGATAGTCCTGTCCCCTCGGTGCGGTGGGGTGCATCGCTCACGGCCCTTGTGATGCTGTCACCGTTCTCTCCAGCCCTGTGTGCTCTCTGCAGGGTGACAGCTTTGCACAGTCCCGCTTCGGCTGTTGACAGACACGCAGAGGTTCTGACCGCAGAGATCACCAAGGGGACAGAGAAACTGCAGGCGCACACACTCGCACCCGCACTCTCACACACTCGTGTGCACACTCACACAATATGCTCGCACACACACATCTGTACGCTCACGCATGCACACTCACCCACATTTTCACATCTGTCACTCAGGCATGCTCACATATTCTCACGCCCTCACACACACGCACGACTTCTGGGGACTCAGGATGAAAGAGGCCTCTACTGGGAAGGGGCGGGGGCAGGAGCGGGCAGGGCCTGCGGGAGGACAAGCAGGAGGACGTCAGCCGACTTCCATGCTGCCTACTCCGTGCGGGGCCTGCGCGCTGACGGGCAAACCAAGCTTGATTCCTTGATTGTGTTTTCTGGGTGAGGCAGCCCAGGGCAAAGGGGATCGTCCTGCAGAGGCAAAGAAGTGAGCCGATGGCAGAGATTCAGGCCCAGTGTGGTCGGAGGGAGGGATCTGCCTGGTGACAATCAACACCACCAGCAGCAATGGTAGAAAGAAACAGCTAAGTGCCCGGTGCTGTGCTAGGTACTTTTGATTAAATACCTCATTCATTCTGCTCAGCAACCTGTAGGCACACTGTGACCTCCTTTTGCAGATGAAGAAACTGGGGCACAGTGAGGTTCAGTAACTTTCCTGCAGACCGTCAGCTCGCATGTGTGGGAGTCGGGTGTGAACCCCGGCAGCCCGGGGCGAGGATGGCAGCCTGCTCCCCTGGGTATCACAGAGGGGTGATGTTTGAGCTGAACTTTGAAGCCTGTGTGGGTGGGTGGGGACAAGGGGGGCGGAGCAGAGGCACAGAAGGGACAGTGGGTGGCATGTTCCAGCAAAGGGAAGGCGGCCAAGGCGAGTCGGGGTCAGGTCTGGGAGCGGCTTGAATGCTTGTTTGAAGAGTCTGCCTCTTGTTCCCCCTGGGGGCAATGGGGGAGAGCAGCGGTCTGGAGGAGGAGGAGGATTTGTATTTCAGGAAGGTGGTTCTGACAGGACAGGGTGAGGGGTGGGGGGTGGGGGAAGGGGCAGAGACCTGAGAAGGAAAGCTTAGGTGGTGCGGCCTGTGTGGGAAAGTCGGGGTCACGCGGAGTCCAGGGACAGCCAGTTAAGGCCGCTGCAGGGGTCCGAGGGGCAGGGCTTTCTGACTGATGGCAGAAGGTGGCCTTGGGAAAGAAGGAAGGCGGAGGCCAAGTTTGACAGGGAGGTTCCCAGTGGGGACACAGGGAGGATGGTGGGGCTGGGAACCGTTCCAAGGACACGGCAGGAGAGGACAGACGTGGGCAGGAGAGGCGGGAAGAAACAGGGCGTGGATGCGGTCGTATGGAAGGGGGCTTGGGGAGCAGGCACAGGGGACACTCAGCCCCAGGAGGCTCTGCCAGGCAGGCGCGTGGGGCAGTGCCCTGAGGGGAATGCCCGCGTGGGAGGCTGGGACAGAAGCCGGCGTTGGCCGCCAGAGAGGTCGGCCACCAGAAAAGAATGATCGGTGTGTGTGT
>PVJL010004563.1:0-126878 GCA_004026885.1 Lyroderma lyra
CCAAAGCTGTGGGCCTGGCCTGAGACAGCAGGGTCGCCTTTGCAGCAGGCTGGGAACAGGAACTGCAGCCCTGTGTAGGTCTCCAGGGGGCTTAGAGCTGGGGTGTTATCTTTGCAGTTCAGAGTCCTCACTCAGCCCTTCTACCACTCAAAAGTTCCAGAGGCTGGCTCCCAAACTCCTTCCGTCCCCAGCTCCCCAGCCTCTCTCCCCTCCCCCAAACTGCGCAACTCCGAATAGTCAGAATAGTCAGCACGGATCGCGCCCGGATCCCGCGTGGTCCGTCTCTGCTCCCTTCCCTCTCCCCGACTCACCCCCTTCTCGCCAGCCTTCAGGTGTTTACTTGCGATTTGTGGATTTCTCAACAGCCGGTTTGTCACGCAGGGTCCTCTTTCTTGGCTCCTGGATGGCCGTTCAATTGTGTTTTCAGGGAGAGGCTTTAGGAACCGCCTCTCCAGTCACCATCTTGTCTTCTCTAGGAAAAGTTTTTTGAGCTCATTGATAAGCCACAATGCCAGAGTCAGGGAATAGAAATATTCATTTGGATATATCCAAACATCACAGTAACAGGGTTAATTACTACCCAAAGTGTAATTACATCTCCAAATATTATCACATTGGGAGGTTAGGGCTTCAATACATGAATTTGGGGAGGGACACAATTCAGTCCATAGCAGAGGGGAATGGACATGACCTATGGAACTTATTGCTAGAATTTGGATTGACAAAGCTTTTATGGGCAGGAATCTTACAGAGATTAAACATAGTAGGAAAAATGACAAGTCCTGAATTTAGGTCCAAAAAAATTGCAAAGTCAAGGATGGAAGAAAATATTTTGGATTTAATTAACTACAAGCTTAGCCTGAGCTGGCGGTATGATGTGGTCACCAAAAGAGCTAACTCTTCTCTGGTCAGATGCAGGTATTCTTGGGACAACATTAATTTGGGTAACTCTTCCCCGCTCCCCCCAACACAGTTCTAAAGTGCCTTAGGAAGTTTTAGTGTGGGGTATGTCAGCTCTTGCCATCTCAAAATAAATCCTGTCCTCTGCAATCTTCTCCAGGTATTTTCAAACAGGTTATAATGTTGTTATTTGTAGACTTTATGAAGCATTGATATATTAATTTGGGGGGAGGTTTCCTTTTGCTTTCTTTTTTAAAATTAAATTTATTTCAGTAACACTGGTTAATAACATTATATAATCTCCTTGTATTTGACCTCCTTGCCCTTCTTTGTCCTCCTTCATACCCAATATATTAATTTTTAACTATGTTTCATAACATGTCATGATATGCTTGGTCTTTGTATAGATAATGGACAGTAGGTGTCAAGAAGTTAAGAAAAATGCATGAAATAAAAATTTAAGATTGAGAAAATTAAAATTGAGAACAGGTCTAGGATTATTTTACTTTACTGGTACAAACCTACTTTCAGGCCAGCTCACAGGACATTAAAGAACTGTTGAATTCCTGTGGGAACAGTTTGAGAACCACTCCTTTACCATACAACCACCTACATTTTTGTCAACCCCTTAACAGCCCTATTGCCAGTGGACTTTTTCTCATATGGCCTCAAACATCCAGTCCTTCCATTTCTCCCTTTTCTGCATTTCTAGCTCTCCTTCCTCACTGTGACCTCTATTGGCTATATGGCATGTGTAGTCAGACAGCCATTCGTTTATTTAGCAAATATTTATTGAGCACCTACTACATGCCATGTTCTGTGTTAAATACTGGTAATACAGTGATGCCTAGAAACAGGTATGATGTCATCTCTTATAGGGCTTTTAATCTAGTGGGATAGAAGATAATCAAATAATCTAATTAATTGTTCTCATAATTATAAATTGAGATAACATCGCTGAAGCACAAATTTAGAGGCACCATGAGGGCAAGTATCGAAAGCAGTGGTTGTGGTGCTGTCCAACGAACAAATTAAGTCACCTTTATGAGTAAAGTTACTTAAGGCAGGAAAGCCATAGAGATCTAATTGTCACAAGGTGATGACTAAAGTCAATCTCTTATGACAAACACAGGATATAACCTTGAGGACACAACCCAGTTTCTTACAAGAAACATTTTACGAAAAGTATTTAGGGCCTCAAGCTTGTTAGTCAGCAATCCTTGAAACTATTAAAAATTCAACCTGTCATATTATAATACAAGGAAGACCTTTGTCATGCTTAGTAAACAACTTAGAAACTCAACTTTATAATGACAGGATATAAACATTAATAAATACAGTTTTAACATAAATTTGATGGCAAGTGATATCCAAACATTCTCTACTCATTATCTATTAATAGTAGAGATGGAAGGCCAGCTGAGCAATTTATCTCCAAGCACCTGTGTCAACAGTTGTCTTTTTCAAGATTACTCATTAAATGGGGAACTAAAGCTTGTGGCCTCTGGCTTCAGATATAATTTCTAGCCAAGGCTTATGAAAAAATTTTGGGGGTATTATAATTTTCTGTTTCCTCACATGTGACCTAGGTCAAGTTCCTTAGCGTCTCTGAACCTCAAGTTCTTCATCTGTAAAATGGAGACAATAAGAGTGCCCATATCACAAAGGTATAATGAGAATTAAAAAAGGAAATACAGATAGAGTACCCAGCATAGTGTTCAGCATATAGCAAACACTAGAAAACATGTGCTATTATTAATATAGAAAGCAAACCCTCTAGAAAATTAATTGAAATAGGAATGTGATCTATTTTTTTTTTCTTTTTGGTATGTGGGTATCTCCCTGACTGGGAATCAAACCCAGGCCGTAGCGCTGACAGTGCCAGCACCGAAGCCTTAAGCCACTACATCACCAGGGAACTCCCAGGAATGTGACCTTAACATCATGCTTACTAAAGAGTTTACATGTTTATTTATCAGATGAACTAATGTTCTTCATAGCTATCACCAAAGCAGAGACTCTTTTTGGAGGGTAATTGGGCAATTTATCTAGAAAGCAATTTGTGAATCATAAATAAAATAATTCTTTTTGGTTTAATCATCATACTTCTAAGAGTTTTTCCCAAGAAAATAGTCAAAGATGTGGGTAAAGATTTATGTAGAGTAGATTCATTCCAGTATTATTTATAATAGGGAAACAATTTACATATTCAATAATATGGGAACATCAAATAAACTAGAGTGAATTATATTTTAAAACTTGAAATATGCATGTAAAACAAATACCAAATATACATGTAAAAAATACCAAAACATTCAACTGTGATTATCTCTGGACTGTGGCATTATAAAGGATTCCTATTATATTATTTATGCTTTTTAATTATTTTCTAAATGTTTCATAGTGAATATGTTTACTTTCACAATTGAAAAAGGTTTTTTTAATAGGCTCATAGACAAGCATTTTTCCCTAAGCTTTGTAAAAGACCACCCATAGGACGGAGGAATCCCCATGTGGGAAGAAACTTCATAGATTAGCCCCTCATCACTACTGCAGTTTGCGTCTTTTCCATCCTTCCCATGGATTATCTATCCCAATGGCTTCCTAATTGCTCTCCTTGCCTCCGGTATTGCCTGTGCCATCCCATTCTCCATACTGGTTGCAGCTAAAATAAACTTTCAACAGGGAAAACGTGTTTGTTCATCCCGTAACTACTAATCTTCATGACTCCCATGGACTCCGTCATAAAGTGAAACTCCTTAGGGGAGAGGGTCCATCACAATCTAGTCCCCAAACACTCGCCTATTGCTGTCATTTCCCACCCCTCTCCTTGGTACCCGATGTTCTAGATATATCTAGTCACGCTGTCACTTCTTCGTGTCTTTGTACACATCTGCTACTCTGGCTGGTAAACCCAGCCTACCTTTCAAGTGGGCAGATGGCCCTTCCCCCAGGAAGCCTGTTCTGAAATCTCCCTCTGCAGGCAGCATTCGTTACCCTTTGGCTGCCCTTTCTTTGGTGCCCACTTTCATCACAGGTCCTTGTGGCTATTTAGTGGTTTATATGTCCATATAGCCAACAGAAAGCACCTCCTTGGTAACCATTTAATAAACGCTCTCTACGTGCCACACACTGGGCTAGGCCTTGGTCTCTCAAAAAATACGTTGTTTTTTTTTCCTTTGCCTCTGCCCAGCACTTGCCACGTGCTTATTGGATGAATGGCTGAATTAATTATTTAGCGCAGAGAGTCTCAAACTTTAGCCTGCATATGAATCACTTGGGGAGCTTGTAAAAATACAGATGCTGGGGACTGGCCCTAAAGCTCCTGAAGCAGAAACTCCTAGGTGAAGTTTAGTCACCCGTATGTTTAACAAGCTCCCCGAATGATTCTGATGCACTCCAAGGATTGTTGAGAAGTCCCACCTATCTTCAGAAAAGACTATGCCTATGTCATTCCAGGCAGATAAAAGCCCACTTTAAGTTTCTTTCCTCAAAGGAAGGAAGACTCTACTTACTGAGCACTTAACTAAGTATCAGGTGGCTTATATTCAGGTGCCTTATAGACTTTTCTTATTGAATTCACATAAAAACTTTCTCAGGGAACTACTGCTTTCCCTACTTCAAAGAAAATTGAGGCTCAGAAAGATTCATTCACTTGCCCAAGAGAAATTGGTGGTGCTGGGACTCTAACCAGAAACTGCTGGCCCCCAAAGCTGTTTCCATGACCCGAGGCCACCTCCTCAGCCCTGCCACACCCAGTGCCTCTCTCTGTGTGCCTCATTTTTCACAGTTCCCAAATGCCCACCAGCACACTGGTGCTGCTTTCTGCAGGTGGTTTCTCCAGGCCTAGGAGAAGTGGGAAAAATAAATGTAATACCACTCTTTTCACTAAGCTAAAGTCTATTTAAAGGATTGGCCTCAATTCTGAGATTTTCTTTATTTTTAGGATTAAAATGTTTTTTCTCTGGCAAAATGATGGTGATAGAGGTTTATTGTTTTTCCTTTAAAAAAAAAATGTCTTGTCAAAATACAAAATAGTTAACCCTAGTTTAGAGTTCAATTAAAAAAAAAATTAGCCTAGTTCTGGAAATTCCAAAATGTAGTTATTCCTGATTTAAATACAATCCCCTTTTGACAGTGTGAGCCTCTTTTCCTGGCTCTCCCTGCAGCAAGTAGAGTGGAGATCACGCCTAACACTTCCCTGTACAATGAATGTTTGCACACTTGTTGCAGAGTGGGGTGTGTGTGTGTGTGTGTGTGTGTGTGTGTGTTAACGGAGAAGGGTTGGCTGCTTTTTTAGGGATGTGGGAACTGCTCAGCATTCCTACTTGACAGCTGATTTCCCTTTCTCCCCTTCTGAGGCTGGCTAGGGTGGAAGCCATCAGGGCTGGGTGCAAAGAGAGGAATATGGTTACAATTCCAGCTCTTTTTCTTGGGCAGTTTAAACTCTATCATAATTCACGAGTGTTACATGCCCCAAAAGCCCACGCTTCTCAGGACAGGAAGCAGGAAGGTGAGCTAGATTAAGAAAGGGTTTAGAGAGGGCTGAGGTTACACAGCTAACTCTCTTGACACTTGCACAGGGTGCCTCAGCCTTATTTGCTTTGCTCTACTTGCTGTCCAGTTGGAGGGCTACTCCCAGAAGTTCCAGCCAGGCTTGGCCAGGCCTATAGCTAACCCTCACTGTTCCTGCACATGGGAAATCTGAGAAGTGGGTGGGGAGCTGAGGCCCAGGTCATTGCATTGGCCTCTCCCACTGGACCACAAGCTTCATGAGGACAGGGAAGGTCTGTTTTGTTCATGTCTGTGTCCTAGTCCAGCCCAGCCCATTGTAAGTGGTTAATAAATACCATTCATATATGAATGATTGTACCGAGTGAGGTGATTAGTGGAAGGATCTGGGCAGGAGAGATCATCTGTCTGGGAAGATGGGGTCCCCAAAAAGAAGAGATAGGAGGGTCTGCTCTGGCCTATTACCCCAGAGTGGTCCTGGTGCTTGGTGAGGAGAATCTTCTAGGTATTTTTATTTTCCTCAAAATCCATCCTCCTGCCCAACCTCCAGATACTTCTCCTTTCATATTTCTACTTCCTCATACTAACTTCCCAATGCTGAAGAAGGAGCAACTCAAAAGCACAGCCCAGAGATGTTAGGGTCTGGATGGAGAGGGAAATTGGAAGGGAACCTGGGTTAGTGACACAACTGAACTTGGATGACCCCAACACAAGGACTTATTAAAACACTTGGACTCAGTCATAAGAAAGATGAAATACTGCCATTTGCAATGCTATGAATAGACCTTGAGAGCATCATGTTAAGCAAAATATGTCAGACAGAAAAAAAACAAGAACCATATGACTTTACTTACACGTGGAATATAAAACTGAAAGTAACAAAGAAACAAAAATTCATGGACACCATCAATAATTCAGTGGTTACCTGAGGGTAAGGGGGGAGGAGGGGAGGGGCATCAAACATATGGTGATGAAAGGAGAACTGAATTTGGGTGCTGAGCACACAATGCAACACATAGAATTATACCACTGGAACCTGTGTAATTTTTACTAAAAGAAGTCACCCCAATAAATGTAACAATAAAAAATAAGTAAATAAAACACTTGGATTTCACAGAGCCTGGAGCTCTAGAAGCTTGAGTGTTGGAGGTCATCTAATCCCCTATACCCCATGTAAATCAGGAATCCCTCCTGGGGCATCCCTGGAATTGAACCTCATTAGGAGGCCCTTGGTCTGGCAGCTTTACAGTTAGAGAAATCCATGCTTTAAGGCTTGATGATGCCCTCATCAACAAAGGAAAGAGGAGTGAAATTCCAGGTGTGTCCAAGCCCAGAAGCCAACCAAAGATCTCAGAGTGTCCTTAAGAACACTGACCCATGTATTATCCCAAGACAGCATTAAAATTTAGCCCTAACTGAACGTCTAGAAAGATGAGTTCTGTTAACATCTTTATCCTTTTCCTAAAAGCCTCCAGGAGCAGACCCTTTATCATAGGCTACATTGGCCACTCCAGGGCTCACTGACGTGGCCTAAGTGGGCTCCAGCATGACAGAGGTATTCTGGAACGAATGTCTTCAGAGAATGGGTGATACTGGGATTCTGTATTCCTAGGTTGACTCCTGTAAGCAGAGAGAGCAGGAAAGACCTATAGGAATGTCCGACCGAGGCTGTGGTTGGGGGAATGGAGGCTCACACAGATCTTAAGCTGATGGAGATACAGGCAGGAATGAAGATGGGTCATTGTCTTGTCTCTTCAAAGCTTCTGACCTACCACAATGAGGAAGCAGAACTACCATCTGTCACCTGTTCTAGAAGGAAGGAACCAAACCACAAAGACCACAGATCACACATACCTCTTAGACTGTCTGTCTAGGTATTTCCTTGTGAGTGCACTGGGTGTGTCAGATACATTCTCAGCATATCTATTTACCTTCATATCTGTGTTTGTCTCCTTCCTGGTCTTTCCCCTCTTTTTCCACTCTTAAATATCACATGTACCTCAGGGCATGAGTTAATCGCTCTTCTCTACTCAGTCAAGACCCCTCCCTGGTTAATCACATCCACTAGCTTTCAGTATGGCTTTGGCTTCCAAATATATAGTCCCACTTTACCTCAGTTCTGAGCTCCAGATTTGTATGCAGCTCCTCCCAAACACCTCCACTTGGCTGACACACATTCAGCTGACTTCTATCAACTCATCAACTCATTTTCCCATACTGATATTGGAACACCCTCCTTAAGATTTCTTCACTGGTATCTGATTTCCTTCCCAGATCTACAGATGGGGCAAGGGTGAGATGGAGTGGGGTGATTCTGAGTTTTGGTTAGAGATGTTCTGGGGGTCTGGAAAGAGAAATGAGCTGAGATTCAGCAGCAGGTCAGCAATAAGGTAAACAGTTTAAAGCTGGGTTACAATGCCAAGTGGAGGCAAACCATGTGGGGAGGAAGTATTCTGTGGCAAAATCAGGGGGGTAAGAGCTGGAGAAGGCTACTGGGTGATAAGAAGCCCCACAGGAGGAAAAAGGCAAGCCTAGAATGGTGATGGATCATCACCATTTCTAAGCATTATCCATGTATCGGGGATGTGAGAGCCAGGAACAATCAGTGAAGCTAAGGACCAGAAGACAACTGGTGCACTGTCATCTGCTAGGTCAAGTCTGATAAGGACAAAGTGGAAATTGAAGCAAACATACTCAGTCTGGAGGACTATGGGAGGAGCGAGGCTTATGGGATGTCTCACATTCTATGTAATAGAGAGAACCCTACAGGAAGCAGGCTGTTCCTAATAAAGCTCTACAGTTCTAACTTCCTCTCCCTTTTATAAGTACACTTCCATTTTGGTTCACAGGCTAGACTGTGCATGTAGCTTGCCATGTTTGCATTAACTGTTTTGCAATCCTTTCTTTTTTCATCATCAAAAGATAAACTCTGTTGGTGATGCAACACCTAGTCAATATTATTTTCTAGCTGACAAGTCCAAATTCTTGAGCAAACAGTCAATTCTTTCTGACCTGGCTCATGCTTACTTCTCCTGGTTCACCTTTTTTACTTCTCAGCTCACCCCTACAAGTTTCCCTGAATTCAGTGAGTTTCTTGTGCTTCTATGTACACACACACACACACACAATTCCTACTGCTTAATACATCATTTCCATTGGTGTCTAGTCAGTGAAGACCAACTCATTCTTATAGATAAGCCCCAGGTTTCTCAACTCCATCAGTGAGTAATTCTCATGGGATCTGAGACATACTTTCTTACCTCAATTATTTCAATTGCCACATTACATAATAATTGTTTACCTGCCTGCCTAAATTGCACTGTGCCCTCCATGAGAACAGAGCCTATATTTTACTAAATTTTTTAAACTTCAGGACCTAATATAGTGGCTAGCACATGCTTGGTACACAGTAAACATTTGTTTGATGAATAGATGAATGGGCTCACATTCTTATAGGGGAGACAAGTAAGTAAAGAGAAAATGACACAGCTATGTGAAAAGGGCCATGCGGACAGGTAGTTTTGGGTTGAGAGAAGAAGGAATGCCTAATTTCAGGCAGCCCTCCCCCACTTTCTGCCTCCTGCAATATGCAATTCAACATAAATACACTAAATGGCAAAATAAAATTTTATTTTTGATCTATTTATTTATTTTTTTGGGTGGTTCCCTGGCTGGGAATCGAACTCAGGCCATGGCGTTGAGAGCGCGGAAGCCTAGCCACTATTCCACCAGGGAGCCCTCAAAATTTTATTTTTTAAATGAACACAAAGTCTTATCCATAGGAATGAAATTAGAAAAGCTCTTTCTTTTGGAGCAGGGGGCAGTGCCTCTGCTTTGTTGGTGACCTTGTCCGTCAGGGTGATGGCACACTCAAGAGAATGTAACGATTGTTGGCAGAGATGTGGGCAGGATTAATTAAGGAGACCAGTTAGGGCTGCAGAGGCACCTGAAGACTAGCAACAGTGGGAAGCTGTTGCCACATCTAGGCGTGAGGTCTAGCATGGGAGTGTGGAGCTCTCAGGATGGTGGGAGGGGGAACCTTGACCATGCTCTCCTTCCACCCTCTGATTGGCCTCTAACTCTCATTAGCTGAACCCAATCAGAAGCCAGATGGCACAGGAGCCTTGGTGATAGGGTTCATAGAGGTCAGACTCCAGGGACAGGGTGGAGAAAGGCTGAGAATGGGTCTGGGTAGTGGGAAGGCAAACAGAGAATAACCAGCATGGAGGAAAGATGCCTCTTACTCTGAGGACAACCTATGTATGTGATTGTTGCCTGTTGGGTAGTTAAACATTAACTCAAGCCCTGTGAATGACAATTTCATGTCTCATATTTTGTATATTTAGGTATTTGTGTGTCCAAGCTTATTCAAATCTATGCTGCTTAATTAGTAGGTCTGGGGTGGGACCTGGGTACCTCTATTTTAAAAAAGCTTCCCAAGTAATTTCGATAGTCTCCACTTTCTGAAAACCACTTTTATAGTCTTACCCTCTGGTTTTTATAGGTAGGGAAACTAAGGTCCAGAGAAATGAAAAATGTCCTGTTTGGTCACTCTCTGTTTGAGAACTATCCCTTAGATGATGTTAAAGCATTTGCCTAGAAAACTGACATGTTGGCACATATCACCTAGCCCAGTTCCTTCATTTTACTGATGAGCAAATTGAGACTCCAAAGATGGAGTGATGTGCCCAGTTAGTTGTATATCGTAGAGTCACATAGTAAGTTACTTATATAGTAAGTCACAGAGAAGGAAGGACTAGTACTAAAGACAGTATTTTTAACTCTCAATCCACTGTTCTTTGCAGGTAGCACACTTCGTAGAAAGGTGTGTGTGTGTGTGTGTGTGTGTGTGTGTGTGTGGCAACCCCTGGGGGAAGTAATTCTAGTCTCCTGTTCTGGTACAGTAGGTCTCTAACCAGTCTCTGACTGGAAAGAAAACAGAGCAGGCAGAGTTCATTGGCCACTGGGGCTCTATGCAGAAGGGGCCTGGAGGGACAGAGGAAGGCTGTGGGTGAGCTCCACTCCCAAACCTTGACTCTCACCCTTATTGCCCTGGGCTCTGAAGCTCTGGTTGTCAATTCTATCACTACAAGAGGATGTCAGGTTGACAGCACAAGCTTTAAGGAAAGCTGGGCTGGGCCCAAAAGAAAAAGAGAGCCATTGTGGGAGGGGCTCACAGGGGTGCTCAGCCTGAGGGCTGCTCCTTGGCAAGCACCAGGTAGAGGTCTAGTAGTAGGGCTGCAGGGTGTTTAAAGCTCCCTGACTGCTGCTAACTAGGGCTAATTAGGGCTGGTTACCCCCAACCCCACCCCGATTCCCAAAGCAGAACACACGGCTGCTTCCCTTCTAACTGCAGATCAAAGGCCCATTCTTTAAGATGCAGCTGAAATCTCCATCTGCAGGAAGCCTGTTGACTTAAATTTTCTGAAACTAGCAGCCCTTCCCCTTCCCCACTGTGAGGGAGAAAGAAATTTTCTTCCACTCTCAAGGTCTTTTTGGCTGGTCTAATAATTAAATAGACAGGAGACAGATTAACAAGAGAAAATAACCAAATTTAATACATACGTATGCATGGGAGCTTCACATACTGAGAGAGCCAGATACCCCACATGCACAAGAGGTTCAGGGACAGAAAGTTAAAATGAGGTATATATGGCATTCTGAGCTAAGGGTTGAGGTAAGGTGTCTTGGGGGCTTTAATGGGTCATTGCGGGATGAGAAGAAAAGCAAATTAAGTGTTTCCTGCCCCATAGATAGGTCATAAAAACATTTCTGGTGATAACTCATTATGGGCAAGGCCTCTAATTTAAATTCTTTCCCCCATGAATAAAAATATTTTTATGAAAAGTTTTATTGTGCTATTATCTTAGGGTGGAGTCAGGGATGGAGAAAGGGACAAAGGCTGGGAGAGGTCTGGGATCTCTCAGAGATCAGAATTTGCCGGAAGGGCACAGAGTCCTTAGTTCACCCAGAACAGGGGCTTTGCTAAGAGGACAGGGGCTAGGATGGGCTGGGCTGAAAGTTTTCCTCAAGTGTCTATGTGAGAATAGGACAGCTAAAAGTCCATCCTCCTTCCTCCCCCACCTCCCCCAGCTTCCAGGTAGAAGGGGAAGGGGCTGCTGAACAGGAAATAGTCACAGTTCTCTCAAGGTTTCATCTGTGGTTCACAGGGCTTTGGGCAGGCAGTGAGTGAGCGTAACCCCGGGTGCCACTTGCCCCCTTCCCCCAGCTCAGGGCTTCTCTCCATCTGGGAGCACCAGGGCCTGTCTGCTGGATGTCTGACAGTGATACAATTCCCACCCTCCACTTACAAGTCCGTGAACCTCTGCTTCCACCAGCCTGTCTGAGTCTTGTGCAGATAGCACCTGAGGACACTCTCAAAGTGATGTGATTGATGTTGCAGAGCTTTGGTCCCAGGCACATCTAGGTTGTCGTAGGTCTTTTCTGCTGCCAGATTGATAACATCAAACTTGGAGTAGATGTCCACCACATGCCCTTTCTCATCCACCCCAGGCAGGGCCGAGACTCAATGCTGTTCAAAAGTGCCCAGAGCCACATAGATGGGAGAGGTAATGCAGACCATAGCCATATTGGCATAGGTGCCAGTCTGTAACTCTTCCAGGGACTTAGACATGATCCCTGGCTTGGGGAACTCAGTGATAAACAATCTGAGGGACTTGAGGATGTGCTTGTGGGTGAGGATATACAAGGTGTTGCCTGATTCTGGGTCAATAATGGCAGCCTGTGGATTTGTTTCAAATTAAAGAAGAGACCAGACCACATCAGACAAGCTGGCATGGAGAAATGCAGACAAGTGGTTCAAAGGAGTCCTGTAGATGTGCTGCTCTCCAAGTTTCTATCTTGTGTTCTTCCAGCTCACAGATCTGTACCAAGGCTAATTTATAGCAGCAGAGCCAGGATGTTGATGAAACTGGTGACGGTCAGCATGCCCACAAACTTTGCTTCTTACTCTCCCACAAAGGGGCAGCTCATACACCATTAGTCACCAAAGCGAAGGAAGCTTTCTTCACCCACGAAGTATGAACTACAACCAATTTGGAGCTGGTGGGAATCAGGTGATAAGACTTCACGAAGAAAATACACACACTATTGTTGGATTCTGGGGTCTCTTGAGGATGCTCATTTTCCACAGCTGGAAAGCCACCTGAAGAAGTGACCGTCTCCACTGCCAGAGGGACGCATGCTGGCTTAGTTTGCTTTAGGAAGCTCGCTGAGTAAGGGGCTAATTTAAAATCTTTAAGGGAGAAGTAAAAGCTTCTCATGAGCCTGCAGGGTCTTGATTACCCTCAGCTCACAAGAATTCACATACCCAAGTGGCACATTTCAGGGAGGCCAGTTCTGAACTCCTACAGTTTTCTCCTCTAAAATGTTCACATTCCAGAAGTTTTAGTACATTATTGATATTAAAGCTTAATATAAATAAAACTACTCATAAATTCATTCAGTCTTATTTAGCTTGATCACACATAAAAATTTCCCCTCTCAAGATTCCTTCTCATAAACTTTCTACACCTTTCTGTGTCCCTTTTAGTTTGTCTCTCACTCCCTTAACCCATTCAGAAACAATCAGTACAAAATTACTTCATTTCTCTTAATGAAAACATCTCCATATCTCATACTTCTTTTAAAGCCAAAGCATATTCTATTTTTCTGGTATACACAGTTGTTTTCCCTATTGTCATTATTTTTTTGTAGCTTTAATTACATATATTAAAATTCTTAACTTTTAAAAACCTTAGTTTCCAGTGAAAACTAAGAAGTAAGCAATTGTGAACTGTTACACCAGTATTCTTTTAGATTGATAAGTTTATGAACACATTTCATAATTTCTAGAAGTAGGTATTTCCTCATAGCACAATTTTTAAAAAGTGGCACCAGACATGTTTACTAATAGACCCAAGTATCTTTAATTTCTCTATAGTAAGAAGCAAAAAAGTAGATAAACCTATGTTCTGTAATTAACATTTCATCGTTTTATCTTATTTGGAAATGATTTAGAAATTCCATGAATTTAATTTGACTTATCATTTAATTTAACTTAGCAAAATTCTTAATTTTCAAGTTACCAAAAAGTTTTAGGAAACCATTTTTGAGTACACATATAATTATTGCTAAAGAGTTCACGTAAAAATAACTTTTTTGGGGGTTCCCAGGTGGTGTAGTGGCTAGGCTTCCAGGCTCTCAATGCCATGGCCTGGGTTTGATTCCCAGCCAGGGAACTAGCCCCGCCCAATAACTTTTTATCTTACTTACATTTATTTAATTTACTTGTTCTTAACCATTATGTTTAGATTACTGAAGAAAATAGCATCATATTAGTTATTTTTCCTGCTGATAAATTTTCCAGTGGAGACAACAACATGAACCTATTTGACTAATAAATCTATGTAGAATAAAAGTATCATACTTAATGTTGATAACTCTAAAGAAATGTCTATTTAGCCAAACCAAACTCAAACTAGCTTTAATATAAATATTTTCCCAGGTTACCTGATTCTGAAAAGCATTTGGGTTAGTTTCTGTTACCTTTTTGAGAATATAAGGATTCTCAAAATGGTAACAGAAACTAACAAGTTAATACAATTAAATAGAGCTCTGTTATAAATTAGCAATACCATCCAGAGGGAGAAAAGACCACACAATGCACATCCACATACAGACACAGAGACCTCCTAGCCTTCCTCTTAAAATTATTGCCTTTTCAATAATATTGTTATAAATATGAATGGTGCCAGGTGGGACTAGACTTATCAGGGGGATCACTTTGTAAGTTATATAAATATCTAACCACTATGTTGTACCCCTGAAACTATTATAATATTGAATGTCAACTGTAATTGAAAAAAAAATCACTGTCATAAGATGGGTATGATAATGTAAAAGCACAGTTGCATCCAAACTGTGTCTCTGGAATATGGAGTAAATTCAGTTTACCTACTTAGATGAAGAAAGATTTTTCTTACTGGATTTGTGAAGAAAATAATTAAGATCTGTATTTGTCTTGTTTGATAAGGGAGCCTTGGAGCCAGAGGAGCCATTTGTGCTTAAAAAAAACATTCGTTTCCTTTTTGTTTTCTTCAGCCTTAGGAATTGGGGATGATAAAGACAGGTAGGCTTTGAACTGCTTCTAGAACTGTATTTCTGATTTTGCAAAGATTTGTAAGATAAGAAAAACTGCTCTCAAAATTGGGTTGGGACTTAAGTGACAGCATAGGTTGATCTATCTTTGTAACTTCGTGCATCTTCCTAATTTGCATCTTTTCCTCTGGGTACATAGTTTTAGTTTAGCCTGGGGAGGAAGTTCCAAGACTCCACATACATGAGAAATCAGGGAGAGAAAAGTTAAAGTTAGGTATATATGGCATTCTGAGCTAAGGATGTGGTAAAGTGACTTGGAGCTTCAAAGGGTTATTGCAGGACAATAAGAAGAGATGTTTAGAAATGAAAAGTTTGCTTTGCTCTATAGATAGGTCATAAAAAGTTATTTCTGGTGATAGCTCATTATAGGCAAGGCCCCTAATTTAAATTCTTTAAGGGAGAGGTAAAAGTTTCTCCTGAGCCTCCAGGGTCTTGATTGCCTTCAGCTCAAAATAGTTCACATGCCAAAGTGGCATGTTTTGAGGAGGCCTGTTCTGAACCCTGACACCATCTTACACATGTGGGGTTTGGAAAGAAACTTAGAGATCATTCACTCATGCACGAGGAAATGGAAATCAAGGGAAGAAATGGGAAGTGATTCACCCAATCACTAGCATGGAAGTGACAAAACTGGGAAGTCCAAACTCTCAATTCCAAATGTGTCTGTGTACCTTTAGTCTTTGTAGTATCAGCATTAAATCTGCTTAAGTGGTATTTTTGGCAAATTAGTTCACACTCCCTTAGGTTCTTAAATACGCTCAGGTCTGTCATTCTTGGCGTGTACTTGTGTGTGTTACAGTTGTCTCTCAGTTGTGAGACATGTGTGTTTAGGGCAGTTGAGTATCTGTTTGTTATTGGTCTATAGGCTGCTGTGTGCTGATACATGTGTCTCTTCATGTTGAAGGATGTGTGTCCAGCCGCGGTTGTCAGTTTGTGTCTATGTATGTACTTGTTCGGTGCCTAGGGGTAATTGTGATTCTGTATGTGCTTATTATATGTATTATTGTTAACAATATTATTATTACGATTATGGGTCTATGGGCTGCTGTGTACCTATTTGTATGCCTCTTTTCATGTTGAAAATTATGTGCCTGCTGACCATTGTATGTCCATCTTGATGAGTGTTTGTACACAGTGAAGGCTGTGGGTCTGGTGTCCTTGTGGACAGCACGTTTAAAAACTGAAGGGAACCTGTCTTTGCCTTTTCTCTCCGGTTATGAGAAAATAGGTGTAGCCGTGTGTCCAGGACAGGAATGTCTGTCTCTCAGACAAGCTCGGTCCTCTTCCAGGGACTGGGTTTACGGTAACGTTCTCGGGATGCCTTGGCATTGTTTTCCCTGGAGGCCCAGCCTTCGGCTCCCGGGGAGCAGAAGCCCCTGGGGGCCAGGCAGGAGTCCCCAGCAGGCCCCGCCTCCCCACTGCAGCCCGCTCATTGGCCGCGCCTGCGCTGACGTCGTGGGGAGCGGAGACAGAAACCCCAGCGCTCGGCGCGCGGGAGGTATTGTCCATCACCCCCGGCTTTGTTACGTCGTCGCCTTCTCACCTGGCAGGCGCATCCTGGAGAGGGGTGCCAGCTGCTGCCGCCGCCGCCATGGTGTCCCCGGTCACCGTGGTGAGTGAACGAGCCAGCGAGCGAGCCAGTGTCTGGCGCGGCCGGAGCCCACCGGCCTGGAGACTAGGCTGCGACAGGCCAAGCCACTGGGGGCCGAGGAAGGGCGGGGGTCCCGCAGCGGCCGGCGTCCCCGGGCGGGAGGCGGTCGCTGTCAAGCCCTCCCCCCCGCCCCCCGCTCTTCAGACCCACGACGCCCTCGCTCCGCGCGCCCCCCGCCTCCCCGCGGGGGGAGGGACACGGTGGGCACGTGACTCGGAAGCGTGACTTTGTTGATCTCCGCGTCTGCCGCGGGTCGGCGGGGTCGCTGGCGGGGAGAGAGGGACAGCAGCGGGCCACTGGTTCTGCGTGGACAGCCCATTATTGCAGACCACAGGGAGTCGTGGGAGAGGGCCAGGGAGGGCAGGGGTGTGACGGGGCCTTCCTGGGAGTCCTGTCCCAAATCGTGTCCTCCCCTTCCTCATTTTATAAACAAGTCTGGGGCTGGGGAGGGGACACCCCCGAGTCTAAGCGTAGTTGATAATACGCTGGAGGAAGGGGGGTCATTCTCTACTGACCACCTCTTCCTTTTCAGACTTTCTTAACTCGAACTTTTGTACCTTTCCCCACACCCTTACTCGAGTGCTGGGTTCTCTGACATTCAAAGTCTCCCCCCTACTATTGCCTATTTCTTCTTCTAGAAAATAGGGGGTGGGGGGAGGGGTTGATGCTGGGGAGATCTGGGGACTGTGGAGGCTCTGCATCTCCTCAGTCTTCTCCTCTGCCCCTGCCCTGTCCTAAGCAGCCTGGATGGGGCTATCTCAAGAGGAAGGGAATTAGTCATCTCTTCTTCTCCCTGCTCTCACCCCAGCAGAGCAAGGGCAGGCTTGTACCCTGGGCCTACCCACCCATGTTCCTCTTCCCAATGTCTATCATAGTCTGATCAGTCCCCAGGTAACTGGTGGTCTGGGAGTCTGAGTGTGTCCCCCGAGCCCTGTGCTGGACAGCTCACCCAGCTAGGTGCACAGTCACTGGGCGGTGTGGGTACACAGGGCACCCAGCTGCTTTGAATAGTCCTCAGAGATCGTGGACCCGAAGCCCAAGGAAAGGCGTTTTGGGGGGTCACATATTCAGGATATCTGGAGCAGCCCCCTTCCTTAGCTTGGAGAGTGTTTGCAGTGACCTTGGCCACAACCTTCCTTTAGCCGCCCTCCCCACTAATCCGGCTGAGACCAAGTCAGCTGTTCTAACTTCCCCCTCTCAGTTCCCCATCTCCCAGCCTCTCTGCTGGCTGCACCCCCCACCCCTTCCTGCCTCTCTTTCTGAGGTGCTTTGCATTGCTCTTTTCTCTGGGACACGAGACTGACTGACACATCCCTCTGACTCCCAGATCCCTGAAATCACTGGTGTTTCAGGGATAGTTTTCTTGCTCCCAACTCATGGGTCCGTTTCTCTAGCCAGCATCCCTACCTCCTCTCCTTGCCCTTGATGGTTACCTTTAGCCTGGGGCAACTGGAATGGAGGCTGAGGAGCAGACTGGTGGAGGAGAAATCCTGTGGCAGCTGAGGTGGTTGGCAGTGCCCCACTTCACGCATTCCTGGCACTCACCTTGGTGTTGCCAGGGCCCTAAGCCTGCGCCCTGGCTCTACTGCTGAGGATCACGAGTTGGCCAGTTGCGGCATCTCTGTGGGTTCCTGCTGACTGCACTCCACTCCAGACAGCTGGGGGCTGATGCTAGCAGAGAGGGGCTAAAGGGACTCTTGGGAGGGAACAGGAGGGTGCAGGAAGAGAGAAACACAGGGCTGCAAGAGGGGACATTATCCCAAGGTCTGTTTTCTGCCCAGTGAGTGACCATTCTGGTCCTACCCCAGGGCCAAGAATAGGCATGCCCAGCAGAAATAGTGGAGCCCTCCCTCTTCCTAGCAAGCAATTAAGCATCAGGGTGGTGATAGGCTTGCTCAATTGTCTTGGCTGCTTGGGGCAGGCCAAACTGGTTTGTGTGTGTTAGTCCTCATCTGGGAGGTGGGCCTGTCTCTGGGGTGGATGTCTGGGCTGAGGGTGCTGGCTCTGAGCTCTCCTATGGGCTCCTGAATTCCCAAGCTCTGAGTGCTGCCCTTGTCCTGTGTCCTCCAGGTGAAGAGTGAGGGACCCAAGTTGGTGCCCTTCTTCAAGGCCACCTGCATCTATTTTGTGCTCTGGCTGCCCTCATCCAGCCCATCGTGGGTCAGCGCTCTCGTCAAGTGCCTGCCCATCTTCTGCCTCTGGCTCTTCCTTCTGGCCCACGGCCTAGGATTCCTGCTGGTCCACCCCAGTGCCACCCGCATCTTTATGGGGCTCGTCTTCTCCGCCCTAGGTGATGCGTTCCTCATCTGGGAGGACCAGGGCTACTTTGTACACGGTCAGTTACTGCAGTAGCTACCTGGGAGGAATCCTGGGGTTGGGGGCCAGAGGGGGCCAGGGGACCAAGGATTTGGGAGCTTTGAACAAGAATATGGGGAATCCGAGGGGTGTGAGACCAAGAACAGTGGGGCCCCTGTTGGAGAATGACTTTGTAGGTGACCTAGTGATCATTTCTGGAGTTCCTCAGGGGAGTGGTGGTGGGGGATGTCTTTACGATTGTGGATTTTAACCCCACCCATTACTTCTAAAACAAAGCTCCTGGGTTATCCCAAGCACTCCACTCCCACCTCCACCCCTGTAATTGTTACTCACCTGCGCCTGCCCTCAGCATGCCCTCGTTCTCTCACTCCCAGGTCTACTGATGTTTGCTGTGACCCACATGCTCTACGCCTCAGCCTTTGGCATGCGGCCACTGGCTCTTCGGACAGGTCTGGTGATGGCAGTGCTGTCAGGCCTGTTCTATGCCTTCCTCTACCCAGGCCTCTCAGGTGCCTTCACCTACTTGGTGGGGGTCTATGTGGTCATTATCAGCTTCATGTGCTGGCGGGCTCTGGCAGGGCTACGGCTGGTTGGGGCAGCCTGGCGATGGACCGAGCTGGCGGCGGGCAGTGGTGCACTGCTCTTTATGGTCTCAGACCTGACCCTTGCCCTTAACAAGTTCTGCTTCCCCGTGCCCTACTCGCGGGCACTCATTATGTCCACCTACTATGCTGCTCAGATGCTCATTGCCCTGTCAGCTGTCGGGAGCCGGGAGCCAGCACAAGACTACAGATTAAGCAAGGCCAACTGAGGGGCTAGGGCTGTCACCCCTTTCCCCTCCTGGGACTGGGCTGCAGAACCTGGGATCCTGCAAAAGCTGTTTCAGGATGGTTGCAGCACCAGCCTGGGGCAGCAGGTATCTGGTGGAAAATGAACACGTTTGAGGGGGTGAGGAGGAAAGGAGCTCTCTAGCAAAGCTAGTGGTCCAGGATAATGCTGAAAGCTAAAAAGAGCTAGACAAATGCTCCCCACCTCTACCCCACTGAGACTGTCAAAGCCTTTTGGCTTGATCTCTCCCTGCTTCTACTAGATGGACGAGTCTGACTTACCCACTCCTCCTCTTTTGGATCTATGTGGAATTCAGTGGGAGGGGAGAAATCTGTGCCAAGGCTTGAAGCTCCTTTCACAGCTCCTAGTTGGGAAGATTGGATAAGGGTGGAGTCTCCTTTTCCCTCATCTGTCCCTGTTACTTGAATGATCTTAATCTCTATATGGTAGGTGGGGAAGTGAAGGGGTGTATGTTCAGGTAGGCACGAGAGGGGGATTCTTTGGCCTAGGAGCTTGGGCTGTTAAGGGTTCAAGTTGGTTCCATCTCAAAGGCCAGCCCAGAGTGCAGGCCCCACTTCACCACCCTCAGACCCTGTCGCCAGGGCTAGGGTGAATCATGCCAAAGGAAGGGGCCAGCTCGTGTGTGTGTGTGTGTACATGCACACGCACGTGCGTGCACAGTCTGTCTCCCAGCCTATGCCTTTCTCTGCTATCTGTCTTCGTTCTGCTGTCTGTCAAAGTCTTATAGGGAGAGGCCTCAGGGAGCTGCTGAAGGGGTGCTGAGCCTGGCTCACAGCTGGGAGCCCCCACACCCCCCTCATACTTTCCTTCATGCCACTCCTGCACTGGGAGCAAGAAGAGGGGGCTCCTCATGACACTCTAGGGTCTTAAGACCTCAGGCACATTCAATGCAAGAAGAGCAAGGATGGGACAACTCCATCCTTTACTGCTCGTGTGAAAAAAATAAATAAAAACCATGGGCCATTGGCTACCCTGCTTGTCTGTCTGTGTGGCACGTGCCTGCCCTGGAGAAGAAGGGGTGGGAACATGGAGCCATGGGCCCTGGATGTCCTCACAGCCTGGGTCACAGGCCTGGCCAGTGCATCTTGGCGCCAGGCTGGCTCCCTGGCTCTGGTAACACTGTCCTGGTTGGAGTGGGTTTCACTTAACTGGTCACATGTGTGGGTGAGAATGTAGTTCGGGAGGATGGGGGATGGGTAGTATTTGTCACTGCCCACATTTGTCCTGGATGGACCCACCTGTGCACTAAGTTACCCAGTGTCCTCCTGCTGCCCAGCTCCTCCCTTCCTCACCCCAGACGTGCTGCCAGCTCCAGAATGATCCAGATTCCCTTCCAGCATCTCCTCCTCTTGGACTCTGGGCTCACTTGAATAGTTGGGAGGAATGGGATAGGCTGGGTGATTCATACTTTTGATGTGAAGCCCTGGCAGAATAATGTGTCCCCCGACACTGGGGATATTTGCATCTTAATGGACAGTGCCCTGACCCAGCATTCAAAGGGGAAGCCTCGGATGGTGCTGACTATGCCATTAGCAAAGGGGTTGTACAGTTGGCAGGGATGACTAACAGGAGACTCAAGTCCCATGTGGGTGTTGGATGAATCAGTGATTTTCAAACAAGAGTGTTTTGCAGAAATCCCTGGTGGGAGAATCAGTAGAGGAGGGAGGCTCAAAGCTCCCTATCTTTGTTTCAAGTCCAGTAGCCTCTTAAGATTTTTTAAAAGGGCGGATTCTGCTGCAAAACATACGTTTGGAGGCTCGAGCTGGAGGATGACTAATCCTTTCTAGCCGTGAGATGCTCTAGTTCTCAAACAGTGGGAGCACTGGACACTAAAGAGGCAAGGTCCTGATCCCATCAAACCCCAGAGCTCTGACAGACCTACCTGGTGTAAAGAAATGGGAGGGAACAGGATGAATCTGGCAATACTTGCCCATCCATGCCCTGAGGGGAGGGGGTGCACGGTGGCCATGGAGGAGGGGAAGGCAAGTCAGCCCAGTCAAAAGAGAGCTAGCTAGCCATTCCCCATGTGGGTGGGTTTGGACCAGGCCCTCAGAGGTCTGGGCTCTGTGTGTCCTCATCCCACTCCCATTTCCATCACCATGGTCCCTGCTGTACACCACCCCCAGGGACAGGCAAGGAAGGTGAGCTCAGTCAGTTTATTGTCTCCTCCCTTCACTGAGTCTTTACATTGACAAGCACAGAGAGCAAACTGGGCTTCCCGCACTGGGGCCATGCAGCAAACCACACATCACAACATGCTCCTGATGCCTGGGATGGGCTGGAGCTCACATAAGGTGCTTTGATTTCTTATGCAGACTCTCTGTGACTGATGCTAGAATTGACTTGTCATCTTTGTCTGAAAGAGCAAAACAAGTATTAGTGTTAATGACGCTAGGGGCAAGGGAAACTCCATATTGTTGGACTTGTAGTTACTCTGTAGGAATCAGGGGTTGGACTCTGTCGCAGACCCTCAATCCTCCCCTAGGGCTGGGCCCGGGCCCAGTTCCAGTCTCCCAAGATCTGGTAAGTAGGTGGGGCCAAGCACTTCCAGTTATTGAGCACTTAATACTTGCCAGGCATTGTGCCAGCATTTCCATGCACTATCTCATTGAAGCCTCATAAAAGCCCTAAGAAGTATATGAGAAAACAGGCTCAGAGTGGCTTGCCAAGGTCATGTGGCTGGCCACTGGTGGAGCCAGGACCCTGGGCCCATGTGCTTACAACCCGAATTAAGTTGTCAGGGACCTCTCCTGCTGGGAACTGAAAGCTGGGTGTCTCCCGCAGTGCCGTCCCTGGCCTAGTTCTGTCACACAGTTTAGCAGCCACTCTGAAGGCATCACCCTCAGTGCCAGACACTTAGCTGAGTACCTTAGAGGCAGAGCAACACTACCTGGTCCTTTCCCCAAGGAAAGGCATCTATAACAGGATGAATAATGTCTCTAACCATGATGACCATGGACACCAATGGAGTGCCATGGAGAGTTCAGGGAGGGGCAGACCACGAGGCTGGACAGGTTGTTGGGGTGGGAGACAGGCCTTGTTGGTCAGGATTTTATCAAGAGGATCATGGGAAAGATAGGAGGGCTGCTTAAGCAAGCGGGAGCAAGGCAGGTCAGCTTTGCATTTAAAGAGTTCCTGCTACTAGCTGTGTAGGTGTGAAGACAGTAGACTGTTGGAAGGAATAAAATATTTCCCTTACATGTGCACACATGAGCAGCAATGTGGCACAAATGTGCAGAAGGTGGGCTTCCACTAGGGTCCCTTCAGTCCTGCCCCCATTTGTGCCTTTCATCTGCCCCAGACCAGTAGTTTTCAATCTTGAACCACTTGCAAAAATCAGTAAACATAAAGATTCTTTACAGGACCCTGCCAGAAGATTGTGATGGATGAGTCTGGATTAGGCCTGATCACTAATATCACTTTTAAGGCCAAGTCTAGACCCACCAAGGGTTGCAAACTACAGTTGGCCAAGGGTTTGCAAACCTCCACATCTGCAGGGGCCAGGCACATAACAAATGACATTGAGGGTGGAGAGTGGCACCGTCCATGGCCAACGTTTACACCTGATGGCGGATTAAATAACAACTTGCCAGTCATACAGAGAGTCAGCAGGCCCACACGACCGCCATTTTGTGCCTCTGCTCCAGATGGGACGCAAGCTACCTCCCGCTCCCACCCCATGCCCACCCCCAGCCGCCATGGCACCTCACCATAGACTGTGAGCGTGCAGCTGCTGCGGTCCTTGCCCAGCTCGTTCTCCACCAGCACGCTGTACTCGCCGCTGTCCTTGAGCGTGCAGGTGGGGATGAAAATTGTGCATACGCCACTGGTGGAGTTGTACCAGAACTTGGAGTTCGCTGTGATGTTGACATCGCCCTTGTAGAGGGTCACAGTGGGCCGTGGGTTCCCAAGGAAGGCACAGGTCATGGTGCAGTCCTGGCCACGCAGCACCGTGTGCTGCTTGAGCGGGGTCAGGAAGCGGGGCGCGTGGCGCCAGTCCTTCTGCTGGTACGGCTTCAGCTTGGCGCTCAGGTCCTCGACTGCGAGGGCGGGATGCGGAGGCCATGAGCATCCCCAGGTCCCCACCCATCACGTGCCGTTTTAGAGCTTGGAAGGCGCCCCGACACCCAACTTGTGGAACCCCAATGAGCTGGGTTAGATTCCCAGCTGCCATCAACCCTGGGGCCTTTTTAGTGGTTCCTAAAGTTGACCTTCTGCCCCCTCCCACCCCCTGCTACTTCAGGGTTCCATAACCTAAGCTTGGTGGGCGGGATTTTATGCTTTTCCACACCCTGGAGTCCTAGACTTCCTTCCAGCCCCCAGGTTCCCAGATCTGAGCTGTTACCCTGCTTGTAATTGTAGCTGCTCCTCCAAGCTTTCCTCAATGTCATACCACCCTGCTCCGTCTCAGTTCTCTCTTATTTAGCCCAGCAGTTCACATTTCCTGACGCTGTCCCCACCCTTAACTGCTTCCCTCCAGGGCTCCCGGATGTCATACTTGTACGTGCTCCCTCTTCCTTGGAGATCCTTCCCAGTCCTCACTGCTTTCAGCCCCCTTGGCTCAGAGAGAACCCCTCTCAGCATTGCACCCCCAGCCCATCCACCCTCTGCTATCATCACCCCGCCCCCAGGGACAGCTCCCCACCTCCACCGTAGCCCCACCCCTCAGGGTACCCCAAAGGTATCTTCTCCCCTAGGTTTCTTGACCTCTACTTTCCCTCCCAAGCTCCCTGACTTTCACCCTTCCACCTTAATGGTGCTCTGATTTCCCCGCACATCTTGGGTATCCCGTTGCAACCCTTATGTCCACCCCAGCATCAGGGATCCCAGACGTAACCTGAACCCCTAAATACCCTGACTCACTCTTATCCTTGTTGACATGCCAAGTATCCTTGGAGTCGAGGGGGTCACTGTCACCAATTTCGTTGCGGGCCAGCACTCGGAAGTAGTACTTCCTGCCAGGGAGCAAGCCCGTGACCGTGTACTTGTTGCTGAACACGCGCTCTGCCGCTGTGAACCAGGTGGCCGTGCTGGCATCCCGCTTCAAGATGACGTAGTGGGCCTCCCCGTCTTCCTGCACATCGGGGCTGTGGTTCCAGGTCAGCGTCACTGTGTTGGGGACCTCCTCAAACAGCTGCAGGTTAGTGGGTGGCCGTGGAAAATCTGGAACAGTCAGAAGGTCAGTCTGCCACCCTGGGGGACCTGAAGTATTGTGTCCTCACCCATCCACCTGCCAACCCTGTGAGTCTCAGGCAGCTAATGTCTTGGGAGTCAAAGAACTGTTTCTGCAGTGCAGCGCTGGTATTTACTAGCCTTGTGAACTTAGGCAAGTTAGAATACTTACCTTTTCCGAGGCCCAGCTCCTCATTTGCAAAAACAGGGCTAGCAAGAACTATCACAGAAATGTTGGGTAAAGTGCCTGGCATGTAGTAACTTCAGCAAAAGTTCATCCCTTCATCCCTGGGGTTGGAGGGCAGGCTTAAGGCTTTATTTACAGCTTCCAGCCCTCTCTAAGAGGTCACCCCAATTTTTAATGGACTCATCTCCATCCGTTTCTCTTGCCTGTCACCCATTCTCTGACCTACTCTGCCTATGTCCCAAAAGCTCACCAGATATGACCGCAGAAACCAAAAACAAGGGCTTGGTCCTAGTTCAATGTCCCTGAAGCTTCAGGACAGCAAGAGAATGCAGAAACCACCCTCCCCATTAAGGCAAAGGCTGATAAAGTCTTACTCTGTGTTGTCAAAGAAGCCTTCACTACCTTAAGTCATGACTTTATAGTAGTAGGAACTCAAGCAGCAGTGGAGAGAGTGTAGGGATGCTCCCCGAGGCCTCTGCCCACTGTCATACCTGCCACTCGCACATGGATGTCATAGTGTGCCTCTCCAAACTCATTCTGGAGCACGATGCGGTACACCCCAGAGTCGGAGCGCTTGGTGCTGTTGATGAGGAACTGGGAGTGGTTTTTGCCCTTGGTGATGGTTTCCCTGCCCTTGGTGGGGATGCCATCTTTCTGCCAGATCACGTTGGGTGGTGGTGAGCCCTGGTGGTGACAGGAGATGGCACCAGGGTTACCCAGGTGGTGGTTGAGGTCGGACCCTCCCTCAATGTTGAGAAGTCTCCTGCTAGACATCTGCCGAAGGGCAGAGGCAGAAGCAGAGACTGTGATAGCTATAGCAGCCATCTTGGCTAAGTGGTGGACATTAGGGGCCAGACACAGCACTGACTCACGGAGAAGGCGGCATGGATGCAGAGGGCTGTCCCAGCACGAACCACCATGTGACTCTTCAGGCGGGCACTGAGGTCAAACTTGGGGGCAGCTGCGATGCAAGAGATAAAGGTGGGGGCATGGACCTTCCTTTCCAGAATACCCAGCTTTAAGCCTCCCTCCAAAGCCCTTCCCAACCTCTCCTCCTTCATGCCCCCGTTACAGTCCATACAGACATCTGACAGCCCTGCATCATTGTGAAGCCTTTGTTTTCTCATGTGTCTCCCTCTTCTAGGATATAAGACCCTTGAGGGCAGGTCCAGCATTCTTATTTGTTGCTATATCCTTCATACCTCCCTCGGCACACAGTGGATACTATTTGGCACATGAAGAATGTTTTGTTTTGTTTTTCATCATGGAAGCTCCTAAGGGTCACACCTGGCTCTGTCCAAGCACAGCGAGTATGGATGACTTTTTCTTGATCACAGCATCACCCAATTTTCCCCTGTGAGATGAGGTCCTAGAGAGGAAGGTTTGGAAGTAGGGCATTAGGGCCTAAACCCCCAGCACTCTCTGTGTCCTCACCTGGTGGTGGCATGGCACGGACGCCTTCATCCAGCTCCACAGGCTCCCCAACCCCAGCCTCGTTCACAGCCCGGATTCGGAAGAAGTATTTCTGCCTCTCGGTGAGGCCTCCCACCGTGTAGCAGGTGCCCGAGATGGGGATCTTTGTGCACTTGGACCACTCCTTGGTGTCTTCAGCTCGAATCTCAAGGATGTAGCCAGAGGGTGGGTCTCCCTCTGCTGGCTCCTGCCAGGCCAGGGAGATGCTGGAGTTGGAGGAATCAGAGACGTGCAGGCCCTGGACCAGGCCTGGGGGTTCTGGGGAGCAACCACATCCAGTCAGCCCCCAAACTCATCTCCACTCAACTTTCAATACCCCTGAAACCTAACTTCACCACATCTACCTCCAACTTCCACAATCAAAACTCTCAACACCAAACCTGTACACTTAACAACCTCCAAATTCAATTCTCTGACTCAACACTTTCACCCTTAAAGTCAATATCCTTCAAATGGAACACACCGTACACATTCGACCCCTCTGTAGTCAAAACCCCAGCCCTTAACCCATCCATCGCCACCACATCCATTCACATGCAGTACCCCTACCTCACATCCTATTCTCAACACCCTCCCAACCATCTACCCAGCACCCCTACTCCATCCTCAAATGTGGTCGGCTACCTCAACTCATACCAGAAATACTCAAAGTTTGATTAAAAACAAATAAACAACCCGTTTCCTGTCCTGCCTCTTCGCTGTTCCTGTCTCTCAACCATCATTTGCTGTCCCTCCAGCAGGCTGCAAGCTCCCAGAAGGTGAAGACTCTTTGACCCCTCCTATTTGATTTTCCTAGAGAAGAAATCTCTCTACCTTGAATGGGCTAATGCTACTATGTGTTGGGGCCTGGCAGCCCCAAACTCACTGACAGGGTCTTTGGCCACCACGGAGTTGGATGGCATACTGGGGTGTCCAGGGCCTGCCTTATTCACAGCTATAACTCGGAATTCATATTCTGTATCCTCCAGGAGACCATCCACGGTGTACTTGGTGTCTGCAATGGGAATTTGAGGGGTTATGAGGCCAGGAGATCCATGGGGTAGAATACTGTAGACTGAGAGTGCACAGAAGCGGGGGTCATGGAATACTGTTAAAGTCCCCAAAGGAGTTGAGGGAGGGAGTATGGTCAGAGAATCAGGGGCACATGGGTCCAGCCAGCAAAGTCTCCCTGGGTCCCTCCTGGGCCTCTGTCCCTAGACTCTCACCCTGGACAGGGTCCTTGTTGACTGGCACCCACAGGTTACTGCCTTTTTTCCTCCGCTCCACAATGTAGCCGAGCACTGGGGCGCCCCCATCCTGGGTGGGGGCATTCCACGTGATGGTCACAGACTCTTTGGTCACGTCAGTCACTTGAGGCTGGGAGGCAAGACCAGGGGGCTCTGTAGGGGATGGATAGAGGGCAGAGGTTAGGAGAGGGGGCATCTAAATCGTTGCCCACCCCATGCTGACTTCTGGCCCCATTCTTAAAAAAATAAAATTAAACCCATGATTCTTAGCTCTGGTTGCCCATGAATATGAAGTGGAAGTAAAAAACCAAAAACCTACCATCAACCATTACCGTCTAGGACCTACATCTAGATATTTGATTTAATTGGCCTGGGGTGGAGACCAGGCATCAGCATGTTTTAAAAGGCCTCACGTGATTCTATTGTGTTGCCAAGATTGAGAAATCACTGGCTTAAACTTCGCAACCTGTGTCACCTCCAGTGACCCCGTACCTAATGTACTTTTTTTTTTTTTTTGCTTTTTGGTATGTGGGTAGCTCCCTGACTGGGAATCGAACCCAGGCCGCAGCGCTGACAGCGCCAGCATTGAAGCCTTAAGCCACTGCACCATCAGGAAACTCCACCTAATGTACTGTTGACACACTGGGACATGGAGATCAGTTGGGAGGAGTGTAGAAAGCAATTAATTAGGAATCATAATGACAATATCAAGGTTGTCAAGCATTTTCTTCGGAAAAATATTTAGCATGGATTCAAGGTTATCCCTAAAGTAACATCACTCTCACTTGGGTTTGGGATGATTTCCAGAACTCTGGAGAAACAAGTGGAGTCAGTTCCCTGGAACTGGGCACGGTTCTGGATACACACGCAGGAGTGTGTTGTGCGCGTGTTCTGACTGGAAGAGGTTAGGCATTCGGCCCACAACAAGCTTCTGCTCTTGCTCTGGAATCCATCTATCTCCCGGGGCAGCTAGAGAAATGACCTTGTATAGCTCCCCACAGACCAGCATTCCTCATTGGCCGAGGGCTGCCCTTTTGGCCCCCGAGTCCCCCATTGAGCACAGGGCTATCCACTGACCAATAGGATTTCCTGCGAACACTTCGTCAGTCTCCAGTGGGTCACTCACTCCTTCCGAATTGACCGCCAGGATACGAAACTGGTAAGCTTTTCCCTCTTCCACTTTATTGGTGGAGAACTTGGTGACTTTGCTGTCCACTTCACCTATTTTTATCCAGGACTTCTTGCCGACTGCCCTCCGTTCCACTATGAACTGTGTCACAGGCCGCCCACCATTGTCCTTTGGGGCCTTCCACTTCATGTGCACGCAATTACCCGAGAGCTCCAGGAACTCCACCCGGCCCTGGGGAGGCTTGGGACGATCTGAGGAAGGAAGACAGCATCAGAATGGGGCTTTGGAGCAAAGGATCAGAGGGCTCCATCCCACTCGCTGGAGGTCCAGCCAGACTGGGACATAGTTACAGATTCTGAGCCTTCTGGATTCCTTGCCCTTCCCTGTGTCCACTGCCCCTCCTTCTAAGACTTGTCCAGAGGTGGATCCTTGTCCCCCTCGACTCCTGCTTGCCTAGGAATGGGTGGATTGGAGACCTGAAGGTTCCCTGCCTCCACTGAGACCCACTTGTCTCCTTCCAGACAAGGTCTCCCCCTCTCTTCTGAGCTTCCGGAACTCCAGTGCTTTCTGGCAGTACAGTCTGCCTTATTATAATTACATGTCTACTAGTTTTCATCCCTTTTGTGTTGACGGACTGCTGGGGATACTTCTTCTCTGTGTCCCCAGTACTGAGAACACTGCTGCTGAATTGAACTGAAACTCAGATCTCCGCACCCCACAGCTTGATGGAGATGCAGGGGGAGGAGGTGCTGATGGTGTGTGTTGCATGTTGAATATGAGTTCACTAAGGCCAGCTTCTCATCTCTCTCTCTAAATTTATGTTCAGATCCATCCCAAATCCCATTCCCACTCTCATACCACCTTTTCCTCCAACCTCATTTTATCCTCAACCCTACCTCACCCCATTTCACTTTGAACCCCAGTACTCTTCCACACCAACCTCACTTCCATCCCTAAATTCCACCTTTCACCCCATTTTCACCTTACTTCCAATCATGTCCTCATCGCCAAATCAGTAACAATACTTATGTGACATTAGGAGGTCTATTATGTGCTATACGCTCTGTTATGTGCTTTAAATTCACTTGAAATAGATACTAGAAAAACAAACAAACAAACCCCCACACGTCGTTCCATAAGAGAAATTGAGCCTTAGGAAGGTCACTGACTTGGCCAAGACCACCTGGTTTGGAAGTTAGGAAGTGGAGCTTCTGGCTACAAAGCCAGCACTCCAATCTCATGCACAACCCACAGTCCAACTCTGTCCCCAGCCCGCCTCCTACCCTGAGCACTAGGCAGTTGGTGCCCTCAGCCCAGCCCAGCCCAGCCAGGGTCCCGCCCTCACCCAGCACGCTGAGGTGCACAGTGGCTGTGGCTGTGCCGTGGTCATTCTTGAGCTTGAGCAGGACAAGGCCACTGTCCTCGCGCACACAATTGGAAATGGTGAGCACTGCCTGGTCTTCCTTGCGCTCCATGGACACACGTTCCTCCTCCGTCACCTCTATGCCGTCCTTGTACCAGGTCACTTTGGGCAGTGGCTTTGCCCGGAAGGGCACCTTGATGTTCGCCGTGTGGCCCACCTTCACAGTCACGGGGTGCGCGGCCAGTGCCTCCAGCACCGATGGGTCAATGGTAGGGGGATCTGCAGGGCGATACGGGTGGGAAGGCGGGGTGGGAAGGCGGCTGGCCCAACAGGGACGGCGGAGGAGTCGAGAAGGTGCGGGAAGAGCCCAGGGGCTGGGGGCGGGGCTGAGAGCCTGTGGGCGGGGCAGGCGGGGTTGAGGGTTGATTAGAGTGGGCGGAGACCTTACCAGCAATGAATAAGGAGGCTTCGCTCTCCGCGCCCTTGGCCCGGAACGTGTACTTGCCCTCGTGCTCGGGGCCCATATTGGGAAAGATGAGCTTGTGCACCGCACCCTGCTTCACGATCTGCACGCCCGGCAAGTCCGTGATCTGCGGTGGGGGCGGGGCAAGGGGGAGGCGTGAGTGTGGGCCCGCTGCATCCCGTCCTCGATCCCGCCCCCGAGCCCCTGCTTCCGACCTCCTTGCCGTCCTTCAGCCACACGCCCTCCACCTTCTCGTCGTTCAGCACTACGCACAGCTCGGCCGGGCTCCCCGTGGCCGCGTGCACGTCGGACATCCCACTCTTGACTGTGGCTAGACGCTCTGCAGAGGAAGGGAGCAGAGGAAGCAGCTGTGCTGCGTCTATCAAAATTATTTATGATAAGCAGGAGGTTTGGAAATGGTCAATGGGCCATTGGGGAATGGTCAGTGTTAGGTAGCAGAGGGGTTGGGGGGAAATCAGTGGCATTGGGAAATGGTGACCAGGAGGACTGGGAGATGGCTAATGGGGGTGGATGGGATTGATCATCAGAGGATGGTCAGTGGGGACTTAGGATGCTCAAAGAAGGGAACACATGGTGGGGATGCAGGTGTAGTGTTGAGATGTTTAGTTGTGGTTATGCTGGTCAGTGGGATGTCCACGCTTGTTGGGAGCTGAGGTTGGTCAGTGTCAGTTGGGGGAGAGTCAAGACTAGTGAGTCGGGGCTGGTCAGGGTCAACGAGTATGGGATGATGAGCGCCTAAGAGGTACAGATGTTCAGGGAGGTCAGAGGTGGTCAGAATCTGGGAGATGGAGGTGGTCAGAGTGAGGAGGTAGAAAGTGATCATGGAGGTCAGTAGTGGGGCTGACAAGTGTTCAGGGTAGGGAACTGTTAGGGTCGCTGGGGACTGACAGGGTGGGTGTGTACCTTCTACGGTGACCATGGCAGTACTGAAGTATTCAGTGGGGTCCCCATCCTGCATGGCCACCACGGTGTACTCGCCACCATCACTGAGCTGTGTGTCCTCAATGATCAGCTCTGCTCGCTTGCCCTCATGGCACATACTGTACTTGGTGCCATGCTCCAGAAGCTGCCCGTCCTTCTTCCAACGCAGTGTCACATCCTTGGATGTCAGCTCACACTCAAGACATGCACGGCTCTTCTCTTTCACACGGACATTCTTGAGAGTGCTCACAAACTTGATGGGGATGCCTGTGGACCGATAAACACTTGGACTCCTACGCCCCTTTTCTGCAGCCCTGCTCCTCTTTTTGGCCCCAGAAGACACAGGGACTTGTGACATGAATTGTGTTTGGGTGCAACATGTGACCCACGGAGATACCTGGCAGGAAGATTCCCATTTCTGCCTCTTACTTGCTATCTAATTGTATGCAATGCATTCACTGGGTCTCAGTTTCCTCATATGTAAAATGGGATAAATGCCCCCTTGGTACGCTAGCCATAATTGCATTGTCTCTCTGGTGTCTGGGCCTTTGCACATGCTGTTCCTTTTGCTGAGAATGTCTTCTCCCCTTCCCCCTTCTCTAAAAGCTGAACTGCTTTTCCTTCTTGGTAAAGCTTGGTCATCACCTCATCACTTCCTTTCTGACATTGCCAGGTAGTGCCCCTTTCTTAGGCTCCCACAGCTTCTGTGTCTCCCTCCATCATAGCAGTGATGATTCCATGTCATCATTGACATATGTCAAGTGTGGTTCACATGTGTGACATGCTTCTTGGTGTACCCAGCATCATGTGCAACTCTCCAAACTAGCTATATAAGAATGTGAGTAGTCAAGAGAGATGGACTGTAATATATGATATTAGAGACTCAAGGGCTAATAATTTCTTGACTCATCATCTCCTAGCTGCAGTAAGTCCTCAGTGTATCTCGACTCCTTGCTTGAGAACTTCTTTCCACATTCCATTTCCACACCTGCCTCTCCCACTAGAGTGGAGAGGAGAACCTTTTCTCTTTCTAGTACCCATCACAGGGCCTTGCAAAGCCATGATGGATGGATGATGGATGGATGAATAGATAGATGGGTGGATGGATGGATGACTGCTCACATGGAGGTTGCTGTGGCATGAAGCCCACCCCTCAAACGCTGGCCCAACCACTTACGGTCAATAGTGAGCTGGGCCTTCTGTACCAGGTCCCCCGCCTCGGCAGAGAATTCGCCGCTGTCACTGAGTCTGGCATCCTTAATCTTAAGTGTGTGGGTCAGGCCGTCCTCGGACACTGTGATTTCATACTTATCATCCCTCTTTAGCTCCTTCCCATTGAACTTCCACACAAAGTCGGGTACTTTCTTGGAGAGGCGGATCTCAAACACAGCTGTCTGGCGCTCTGTCACCTTCACAGGCTTCATGTCTCCCAAGAATTTCAGTGGTTCATCTGTAGCAAAAAGTAGAAGGGGCAGTCGCTGGGCTGCAGCTCTGTTCTCCCCTGAGGGTAGGATGGTAAAGGGGGCATGGAGACTCAGATGTCAGTGGCCTCCTATAAAGCCCACAGTTGGGGAAAGTATCCTTTCTTTCATTTCTCTTGGGAATCCTGGAGTCCCCTTCCATGAAGTTCATATGGCCTGCTCCTCAGTAATGTTAACAGCAATTTTAAAAAGCACTTACGTAGTTTTAGATTTGTGCCAGGCACTATTCTAGCCAGTTTGTACATATTAATGCATCCAATTCCCACACAGGCATATTCTATTATTCCCCATTTTACAGATGGGGAAACTGAGGCAAAGAGAAGTTAAATAACTTGCCCCAAATCACACAGCTCATAAGTGACAGAAGCTGGGATTTGAACCCCAGTAGTCTAACTCTGGGGACAGTGCTCTTAACCACTGTACTACACTGTCCCATGTCAGTTGTCCCACAGCCCCCTCCCTTACACTCCATATTTTCCTCCTCCATGCAGTCCATCCCCATGCAGTTCTTTCCCACATAGTCCCATAGTCTTCTCCCCCATATCTTCATGGACCCCATCCCTGGATCTTCCTCCTCCCTGATCCTGATCACGTGCCCCCTGATGCCCATACTCATACCCATCACTATGAGCTCTGCACTCATCCTCTTGTCACCCACGGAGAGGCTGTAGATGCCTGCATCATTCATGTTCACGTTGGTTATAACCAGCATGTACTTGGTGCCCATCTGCTTCACGTCGTACTTTCCCAGGGAGTACTGAATCCTCAGTGGCTCATTACCCTGTCCCATGAAACAGGCAGAAAAGCTGGTGACGCATTTTAGCAGGAGACTTCCAGAGGTCCCCATTCCCCAAGGCCAACCTGAGCTGGAGGTGCCATGTCTACCTCTCTAACACACCCAGAGGCCCCTAAGCTCTTGCTAGCTCCATTATCTGGCTTGGTGGGACCCAGGGCCCCTGCCTCCCCGCAAGGCCTAAACTCTTAATGTGCACGAGTTCATTAGATGCTTTCTCTTAGATCTTCAGTGGCCTTCAGGACTATGTCACCCAGCCTTTTCAGAGGGGTAGACTGAGGCACAGAGAGAGGAAAGTAACTGTTCCAAATCCAACAGCAAAGTAGTAGAACAGCTAAGAATAAAGCCCAGCTCCCAGCCAGTTTCAACCGTATCAGGAGGCCTCCTCTTGGTGAGATGGAAGAGAGGACACGGCTGATGGATAATGAGAAGGCCTGGGAAGGGAAGGGGTGCAGAGAGGAAATGATATTGCCAGGGTAGATCCTGCCTAGGTGCTCCCGACCTTGACCCATGTCATCTTGATATTGGGGTCCTTCAGCTCCATGATGCACTCAAAGGACACTGTGGTGTCAATCTTGGTCTTTATATCTTCCAGGGGCTTCAGAATCCGGATGGTCTAAGAGGTTGAGATAACAAAGTGGCAGGTGTCAAGGGCACCTGAAGCCTGCTCAGTCTGTGTCCCCAATCCTGGAGGAGCCACCCACTTCCACAAGGGTCTGGGGAGAAGTGACTAGGCTGATTAGATAGCCGTGATTCCCCCTACCTCCTGCCACTGATCAACTGTAAGATTTAAGGGGAGACAGATATGATGGGGGCTGGGTGGGAAAAGCACCATCATTTTTGGGACAGTCACTGTAAACCTGTGCTCATTACACAGATTCTTGAATTCCAGTGTAGATGCTTAATAATTATGAGTTAAGTGAATGAATGATAACAACACCACGAAAACCAGTGAATGAGGAAAGTGTAGTTTTTATCTTGCAGATGAAGAAACTGAGGTTCAGACAGATGCCCAAGTTCACACAATTAATAATGCATTGGAACTGGGATTTGAGCCCAGGTCTGTCTGACCCCATAGTCCATGCAAGTACATTCGGGACTGGTGAAGAGAGGAGAGGAAGAAGGAAGGGGAACTGAATTCTTTTTTTTCTGCTTTTGCTGTAGACAGCATGCCCTTGGTGTGTGTGTGTGTGTGTGTGTGTGTGCGCGCGCGCGTGTGCGCGCGGGGGGGCGAGAAGACCTTGCCACTGGGAGACACACAGCCACTAGCACTTTGGGTGAGACCCAGCCCCTGTCCTGAGACTCCAGCCCCCTATGGGTACTGACCTCCACCTCTACTTTCTTCATCCCTTTGAGTTTCTTGAGCAGCCCCCGGAAGTCAGTGAAACCATACTCCATGCAGACCTTCTCAAAGTCCTTCTTGGGCACCTTGGACAAAATCTCCAGCATCTCTTTCTCATCTGTCACCTTCTTCTGTTTTTTCTTGGGAGCAGGGGGAGCCCTGGGAGGAGATGGGTACCAAGCTTGAACCCAGTGACTCCCTCTGAAGGTGGAGGGAGCCTCTGCCAACTTTGAGATGCCCCTCCCTACTCCATGAATTGTTGGAGCCTGGGCCATTCAATCAGGGCCCCGTTGAAAGGCCTTAAGGAAGCTCTAGCATGGAGGGTTGGGGGACAGCACCCGGGCAGAGGAGCTCCCTCAGCCTTACCTCTTTTTCAACATCTTTTTGAAATCCATTTTATCTTGACCTGAGGACAGAGAGAGGAATGGGGTGAGACAGGGGGAGTTTGGCCCTTATGGAGAAAGGCCAGGAGGAGGGGGCTGGCTCACCTTCTGTCACCTGCAAGGACACGGTGTAGATGGCATCTGCATGGTCATTGCTTGCAATACACTTGTAGTTGTCAGAGTCATCCGAGGTCAGTGGCTCCAGCTGGATCAGAGTCAGGCTATTAGTAGGGGAGGAGGAGCGGACCACAGGGAGACTTGCTTTGAGATGGGAAAGGAGGGCCTTTGTGGGGAGGGGCTGAGTGTTGAGTGGAGGCGAGGTGGCTTGAACAGCCTTTGTGTCAGTCAGTGTGTCTGTGTTTTTAGCCTGATTCTGCATCAGATTCTCCCTCTAAGCTGTGAGGTCCTGGAAGACAAGGACTTTCTCCAAGGTGTCACCCTACCTGCAGTTTCTGGCACTGGGTTGAGCCCTTGAGGAAACAGTGGTGAAAAAGGCTGCCTTGGTGCCTGCAACAATGGTACTTACAGTCCAGTGGGCTTTCAGAAATTGCTTGCTGAGAGAATGAGTTTGTGGAAGGGGTGGCCAATAGGGGGACTCTGGGCATTTTGTATGTGCTGTGGGGGGTGCTGGTGGTCCAAGCATGGGTTTTTGTGAGGAGAAGGAACCAACTGTTGGGGAGAGCATGGGCTCTTTGCCTTTCACAATGGAAGGTGGGGCAGGACCAATTGAGACAGGAGTAATTGTAGGCCTAGGTCTCCCAGGGACCCATCCCTCCTTTTCCTCAAAGGGTCTGGAACCAGAGGTTGCAGAAGCTGGTTATGTCTAAGCATTATTGGCGTTGGCAACAATCTTCTGGAAGGTTCCCCTGAAGAGCCCAGAAATCCTGACCCTCTCACCCTTGCTCTATGACCAGCCCCTCTCTGTATCCCGGCCCACTCCAACTCAGCCTAGCTCCACCCACTAAGGTCATACCTCTTTCTAGCCACTCACATAGCTTTGGTCTGGGGTCCCTGGGTTCACTCACCTTCAGGAATGTTCTCTTCCATTTGCACCCGACCCCTCCTAGTTCTGACTTTGCCCTAGCACTGCCTTGCCCTGTTATTAATTTTGGTCCCCTGCTCACTCTGGGTAAGCGCCAGCTCCTGACTGGACACTCACACTCTGACCCACATCTAGGACAATGACAGCCTCTTTTCCCACCTCCCAGTGTTGGGTCTCTGTTGTGGCTGGCCATCTTGTCGGTGAGAGGACCTGTGGCCCAACATGGGGGTCCCTGCCTCTGATCTCATTGGTAACTGGATCTCAGGCTCAGGCCCCTCACCTTCAGCACGTGCTCCTTGTTAATGCTGTCGTAGAACATCTTGGCAGACTCCTTGATGGGGATGCCACTTTCCCTCTTCCAGGAGACGTTGGGCTTGGGGTTCCCCTGCACCTGGACTCGGAACACAGCTTTATCTCCTGCAGTGGGCACAGGACACATGCTCACCTCCCAGGCTGCACCTTCTGCCTGCTCCCTGCCTCTTCCCAGGGATCTCACCCCAGCCCCGGCAGGAGAAGAACCATTGGCTTGGCTCTGCCAGTGTTTGTGTACTGGGGGACAGAGGTGGTGGTGGTAGGGGGTGGCTAGAACACTGGGGAAGAAAAGGAAGCACCCTGGGACCTGGGGAGATACGGGGTGGGAGTCGGGGGCGACGCACCCTCGGGCGCGGTGACTGGGAGAGGCTTCGCCACGAACTCTGGGACACTCTCGCCCGCAGGGATGTTGGAACTCCGGGTCACCAAACTGAAGAACTCTACAGTGCTTGAGGACTTCTTGGTCGTGACTTCCTCTGTGGCGGCAGGCAAGAGGACAGAATGGGCTTCAGGTGGAGCTCAGCTCTAGAGGGCCGACCTTTTCTTGAGGGCGATGGTGGAACACTTTAGTTCCTCATGGCAAGACCAGTCTGGCTAAGAAAGAAGGCCCTTCGGAAAAAGGAACCCTTATACACTGCTGGTGAGAATGTAAATTGGTGTAGTCGCTATGGAAAACAGTATGGGCGTTCCTCAAAAAAATTAATATTAGAATTACCATATGACCCAGCAATCCCTCCTCTGTATATCTACCCGAAGATTTTGAAAACATTTATTTGTAAAGATATATGTACCCCTCTGTTCATTGCAATGTTATTCATGGTGACCAAGACGTGGAAACAACCAAAGTGCCCTGAGACAGATGACTGGATAAAGAAGCTGTGGTACATACACACAATGGAATATTACTCAGCTGTAAGAAAAGATGAAATACTGCCATTTGCAACAACATGGGTGGATCTTGAGATCATCATGCTAAGTGAAATAAGCCAGACAGAAAATGTTCATAAACATACGACTTAACTTACATGTAGAATATAATATTGAAAGCAGCAAGTGAACAAGACAAACAAACAAACAAAAACTCATAGACACAGACAACAGTATAGTTAGTGGCTACCAGAAGTTAGCAGGGAGGTAGGTAGGCAGAAAAGGGTCAAATATTATAAATGGTGATGAAAGGAGATTTGACTTTACATGGTGAACCCACAATGCAAATATACAGATTATGTATTAATAAATCATACACTTGAAATTTATGTAATTTTATTAACCAATGTCACCCCAATAAATTAATAAAAAAAAATGTAATTAAAAAAAGACAGGAGGCCATTAAAGCGGGTGGGTCATTGTAGTTGGCAAATTTTAACCACCAGGGGGAGCCAACTCCTCTCGCACCCTCAGTGGTCCGTCACCCTTACTGAGACACTGCCCTGAGTCCTAACTTTTTATTTTTAAGAAGAGACTTCTTTCCCTTGTGCTTCCAAGTTCTGGTCCACCATAGCATTAGGAGGGGAGTCCTGAGCTTTGCTGTGGGCCTTCTCTCTGCCCTTCTTTGAATTCAGCCTTCATTGCCACAGGAGTAATGATTCCTGAGTGACAGCAAACATTCCCATTCAAGTGGCACAATATTGGGAATCTCATTACCTGGGAGAGCATACTCAATGTGGTAATATAATTTTATATTAGGGCAACAAAGAGTTGTTTTTTCAATATAAATCACACTACACAAAGTCTTGTTGACTAGTGAGTTAATAACAATTGCTCTGAGGTACGGAGCCCTTTGTGTCAGAAACTGTGCTAAACACATTTCTGAGATGATTTTACTTAATCCTCACAACACCCCAGTGAAGTAGGTGCATTTATTATCCCCACCAATCTGAAGGACTGGGGAGAGAAAAGTGTCTTCAGAAGCCCTGTGGCCTGCTGTTAAATAGTGATCGGAGGTCTCATCACACAAGCAGTGTGCAGGCTGCACTCGGCCTGCACGTGTGTTTATTTGACCTCAACAATGTTTAAACAAAAAGTAGCCCTACATATAAAAATTGAGAGATTTCACATAAAAACTCAGATTTCTGGATTCTCATATGATAAAACTCAGGGGGAGGTGACTATGACTGCACTTTTAGATGGGGTACGTCATCTCTGGTCCACCTCAAGTCTTTTCCCTGCATTTATGTTTCCTGCCTGGGCCCTACTGGCCAGTGGTTTTAAACTTTGGCTGCATATTAGAATCTCTGGAGAGCTCTAAAAGCAAGCAAACACCTGAGTTAACAGTTGGGTGAGACTAAGGTATTGCTATTTTTTCTCACGCCTCTCCCCGCTCCCCACCACCCCACCCTCGCCCCCAAGATGACTAATGTGCAGCCAGTACTGAGAATGGCTGCTGTAATCACTTGAGTTTGCAACTTTGTCTCAAGTCCTGGTTGTTTGCTGTATCTCACTGACCAGGACGGGTTGATTTGGCTTTGACCTCTGTGCACAGAGGACTGAGGAACTGCCCCTCCGGGACTTTGAAGGAGAGACAGTGACTGGGAGGATGGGTATCCGATAGCCTGTCCTCTGGCCGTGTTTTGATCACTTTTCTCTAGAGACATGACTAAAACAATCTGTTCTGCTCTGAAACCATTTCTCAGCTTTCCCTTGGATATGCCCTCCCCCAGGCCTGGTCCCCAAGGACTGAGATCCTGGAAGCTTAGGTCACTTGATGTGTTCATCCTCGCTCCACGGGCAGCTCAGTCTCTGATTTCTTAAGTGGAGCAGGGGCAGCATTACTCATGTGTGGACAAGGAAGCTACTTCCCTAGCTTCCTGCATGATGAAATTCTATGGAGATTAACATAGGTTTGCCTCAGGCTTTGATCTCAAGCAATTAAGTTCATCAGTTACTCACACGCAGCCCCATGACTGATTTGTCCTAAAATGTTTTACTGGAGATCTGATTTGTGGGTGAACATCCAGCTGGCTGAAGCTTTATCAAAGCACAGATTAGAAGCAAAAGTTGGGAGAGGGTTGCCCTTGGCCTCCCGAGGGGCCTAGTAGTCACAAAGACTGAGGGCACCTGGGTAGGGGGTGGCGGATGTGGAGAAAAATACGCTGTCCCTTCCCAATCCCCCTCACACCATTCTACTTGCCTCCTACGATCTTGGTTGTTTGAGAGAAGGTCTGCACATGGGTGGTGGAACTGGAGAACTCCATGGACACGTGCTCTTCCATCATCTGCTTGTGGTGAACAGTTGTCATGGTGACGGCAGGCGTGGGCACTCACCTGGGAGGACCCAGAAAGGATGAGGCTATGAAGGACAAGAGAGTAGGAGGGAGACTCAGAGATGTTCGAGCGTGTGTGTGTGTGTGTGTGTGTGTGTGTGTGCGTGTGCGTATGCGTGTGCGTGTATGTGTGTGAAGGGACAGGACACACGGGAGGGCGAGGCGAGTTCAGGCCAGCAAGCCTCTTCTTTCTGGCCTCTCTCTTCTTCCCTTTGTACCTCACTTTCCCAGGCTGGTTACAAGGACCCATAGGTCTGTCCCCCCAATGAGTAATCCTAAACCATTCCAAGTTCTGGGACAGGGAGGCTGTAGGGCTTAGGTTGACCAAGTAAGGTTTACCAGTGATCCAAGTAAGGCCCGGAGGGAGTTAAGGATCCCTGTTGATAGCTACTTGGAACTAGGGAGGCAGTGCTGGAGGTTTTATCAGAAGGAAATGAAGTCAGACCTAAGAAGGAAGTTTCTGACCACGCCATGCTGGAGCGGGCCTTGGAAGGAAGCTGTGGATTTTCTTTCTGGACCCTGGGACCCATGGCATTGGCGGAATGCGAAGCCAGATGGCAGAACGTTTCTACGGCTCTTTCATTTGTAACATAGTAAAGACAAAAGCTGCATTTTTATTTCTTACATTTTTTTAAAATTGGTAATTCAGTTACATGGTTAAAAAATAAAACAACATAAACATGTATAGGAAGAGGCTCCCTCCCGCTCCTGAGCGCCTCTATCTCCTAACGCTCCCCAAACAGGTGACCACTGGTGTTCTCTAGGCTCCTTCTGGATCTCCTGCATGACAAGATGAACACGTCTTTGTCCTCAGCCCCCTTTTTGCCACGTCAGGTAGCCTTCTATACACAGTATTCAGCCCCTTTGTCACTTCATAAATCTTGTTTGTGGAGTTCTCTCCATACCAGTTTATAAAGTTCCCTTATTTTTGTTAACAGTGGCACAGTATTTCAATGAATGGGTGTACCTAACGTCCGTTATCGAACCAGCACGGCAGTTTTTAAACCCCTGTTTTGTGCATGAGAAAACTGATGTCAGAGGGAAATAATCTAATGCTGCTCAGAATGGAATCCTGGCCTCCTGACACACAGTCCACTGCCCTTCCAGGGGACCCAGAAAGCCCTGTTCTGAGCCAGACAGTTTGTGGCTAAACTTCATCCCCCACCATGATACATCCCTGTCTGGCCTGTTTCTCCCTCTGGGTTCTGAGACTACCCCTCTGCCCCAGACTCTTTTGTCCCTCTCTAGGCTCAGGAGGTAGCAGGCTCTGTCCCTTCTTGAGGGAGGAGGGAAGTCTTACCTTGGTGTGACCAGTCCTTCCTAACCCTCAAATGCTGTGTCCGGCTTTGGAGGTGCAGCTAGTGCCTGGGCTGTACACTGGCCAGTCTCCTTCGTCCTTTGCCCCAGCAGTGGGGCCACCAGGATTCACTGGTTCCTTAAATGACTCGTCCCCTGGGGGCGATCCCTTACACAGGCTCCGCACCTGCCCCAACTTGATGGCACACTGCTTTTTGGGGGTGGGGGTGGGGGTGGGGGGGAAGTGAGGCTGGAGCTAAGTCCAGAGGAAATGCTGGGGATGGGGTTGAGGGTGGTGGTCCAGAGTACTTTACCTGTTCCCCAGTGGCAGAGGTTTTGGTTCTCACTGCTGCTGGGTGGGAACTCTGAGCTGAGGGGCTCAGGGTAGTGTGTGTACGTATGCACGTATGGTCCAATAGGATGGTCCAGGGGGTCTGCCATTTTGCATAAATCCAGGGGGACACCATTCATGTTGTGCTCTATGTATGGTGCCTGCACAGCCCGAGTCACCTCACAGGGCCATGCTGGGGGAAGAGAGAGACATGTTAGCCCTTTTCTCCTTTCTTACTTCTACAGCCCAATCCCCAATCTGGGTAGAAGCATAGGAGGACCCATCTTCCTATTAGAAGGTGACTGGAGAACATGTCTTCTCTCCTTTCTGGGACCAGAATTTCAGCTGTTTAAGCTACTCCCTATGATTTCCTCACTGTCTGTGGCATTCCTGGACCCTCAACCAGCCCACAGAAGGACTGGCTGGTTGGTCAGCAGCCCCGCCCTGGGCTCCACTCCTGACCTGGAGTGACCCCTGTCTGCCAGCAGCAGCATCACAGCTACTTCAGTGCATCCCTGGGGGCAGGGGTAAGAATAGAGCAGGCAGGGGGGGCCCCTCGGGAGGGGTTACTCTCAGACCAGGCCTTAAAAGGGAAATCTCTAGGTTGCAGCTGCTGTTGGGACCAGTAGGGCTAACATGGGATAAAGTTAGCCTTATCCTGGCCAACAGGGAGGGACCTGGGGATGACCTCAATATTCCCCTGCCCCAGCCTTGGATTCTCTAACCCATCTGTCAGAGCTGGTGGCCTACCAGTCACGGTGCCTTCTGTAGACGCCTTCCAAACCTGTCCTTGAGGCTCCCATGACCCAAGGCTTCCGGCTGGACTGGGGTCCGGGTATGTGAGAATCCTCTCCAATGGATTTCCTTTGGCTTTGCAAATTGGATTCGCTTCATATTCCCAATATCCACAAAGGAGTGATAGGGAGCTTGAGGGTGGGGTGGGTGGTGGTGGTGGTGGTGGTATGTGTGTGTGCTATATACACTAGAAGGAGGAGAATCAAGACTGGAGTACAGGGAGCCAGGGATTGGTGGCGAGGCAATCACACAGACCAAGAGGACTAGTTTTGCTCAAAATGCTCCGTTTATTGCTCTATTCAATGACCATGAGCAAATTATAAAAAGACACCAAGTGTCTCTGTCTGCCGTGGAATAAATAGTTAAAGTCAGCAATAAAAACACGTGGCTCCAAGATAACACATGTTGCCAAAGAGTCATGCATGCCCTGCTGATGGGCTCTCAACACACGCATGGACACAGGAACACGCAGAGCTAAACGCAGCAAGACTTCTGGGAAGGCTTTCCCACAGCAACACAGAAAAATGTTTCACACAGATCTGGGGCCGAGTCCCCACCCCATGCTCGGAGCTCCCCGCCTCCCTCCCGCCCCCTCCAGGGCCCAGGTCCTCTGGGTTCACGGCCCCCATCTGTCCCCTTCCTCCCAATGCCTCACAGGCTGGTCACTGCCTCCTGAGAGCATCTGACACCCAGAGGCCATCCAGGCTGTGATACTCCTCTCCCGGGTCCCAATCTGGAGACCGCTACCCTGCTGAGCTCTCTCTCCCCTCTCAGGAGCTCCCCATGCCTGACCTTCAGGTCCTCAGGCCCCTCTCCCTACCCTGGTCCCAATAACTGGGGGCAAAAATGTAATCTGCCTGCTGGGAGAAGTGGGGTGGGGGCCTGAGGCAGGCACCTCTGCCTGGGTTACTTAGGGGCTGGAGCTCATTACCCCTTTCCTGGGCTGGGGAGACACAGTGTCCGGTACAGACAGCAGAGATGGATGGACAGACAGAACACATTGTGGCAGAACACTTGGAGTGCAGCACAAACATTTCGGATCAAGTAGCAATGGAACCGTCATTAAAAACTGAGGCCCCAAGTCTACTTGGCGTGGGTCAGGTCCTGGGGCCCCAGGCCTGGCCTGGCACATCCCCCCCACCCTGCCCCACTCCCCAATATATACAGTAGGAAGAGCTATGTTGGGGCACAGGGGCCAGGCTGAAGGGAAGGAAGCGGGAGAGGCAGGGCAGGGAGCAGGCCAGGAGCCCAGGCAGGGCCCCTAGGGGTGGCTGGGGTGAGGGCCCAGACTCGGGCTGGGTGGCGCCCAGAGGACCTCAGAGGAGGAATGAGGTCACTCTGGGGACTGGCGGGACAGCTGCTTCTCATACAGGCTCATGACATGGTGCACAAACTGGTACTGCTCGCACGTCTGGATCATGCCGCCCCTGCCCAGCAGACACACGGGGGGATGGGGTTGTTGAGAGATGGGCTGTGGGAGGGTGCCCCCCCAACCCGGGGAGGACCAGTCATTCGTGAGGGGCCTTGTCTTTACGCAGCTGAGAGAGGCCAACCCGTGCCAACCACTCTCCTCTGGCCCTTCTTGTCTCCCAGCTTCGCCACAGATAGCAGGGACAGAGATGGCGCGTCCCACCATCTCAGCCCCGGTCCTCTGGCCACCAGCTCTTTCTCCTTCCTCTTCATCCAGCCACCAGCTGTCCAGATCCAGCCCCTCTACCCATCTGTCTTCCCTCCCCCGTTAGCCAGTTGATCCCTACCCCACATGTGTTCCTGCCCTTCAGCTCATGCACGTGTCAGTGTCCCCCTTCTGCCCCTGGGGCGCCCCCACCTGTGGGCTGACCTGTCCTGACGGAGCTGGCACGTGGTCTTCAGGATGTCCACTACGCCCTCCAGCCGGAGCTGCTGGCAGCAGATGCTGGTGGCAATGAAGCAGCCAGTCCTCCCAATCCCTGCGCTGAGGGCCGAGGCGATGGGCGGGGTGAGGGGCGGAGCTGCGGGAGGGCGGGCGGGGGTGGGGGTGGGGCTGCCTGGCCCTGGCTGGTGGCTGGGAGGACCCACCTGCAGTGCACGATGATGGGGGCACAGTGGGGCCCCTCCTGCTGGGCCGCCTCCTCCACCTCCCGCACCAGGTGAAGGAGTGGGGGCGCCCGGTCTGGGGTCTTCTGGTCAGGCCAGGACGTGAACCAGTAATGCTTCAGGCCTCGCTCTTCGGTCCCACTCTGTCCAGGAGACAGAGGCCCGCCCCAGATACACTTGAGGTCTCTGAGCCCATGACCAGCCCAGAGAAGGAGATGGGACGGGAGGAGGGAGAACACAGGAGGCAGGACACAGGGAGTGGGCCCTCTGCCATCTATACCACATTGCCCAGCAGCACCAGACAAGAGACCCAAAGCCATCTTGGTAGTGGGGGCTGATCAGCAGCCTTGGCATTGGTCTTCACATCAGTTCTGCCCCAGCAACTCCAGCATCATCTAAGAGAGGCGAAGAGTTCCTCTCCAATTCATTCCTGTCTCCTAGTTCCTTATGTTAACAAACAGCCCAGTCACCCCCTTAGTCTCTTAACCAGAGCCCGGACCCTTCCTCCCACCTCACTATGCTTGGTCTGCCCACCTCCAAGCCTGCCAGTGCCGTCACTTCTCTCTCCCTGCCCCGTCTCCCTTTCTACCACCACCACCTTTTCCACTCGGGCCTTTATCGTCTCTCCCTTGGGTAGGCCTCTCCCTCCTCTCTGACTGCCCCATTTCCACACCAGTCAACATGGTCTGTCTACAGCTCAAATCTGGACATGCCGCACTCCTCCTCAGAACCCTTCCATGGTTCTCGTTACTCTCTGAACAAAACCCTGTCTCCTTAGTTTTCAGTCTGGCAAATAAGACACTCATGACAGGTTCCACCCTTCCAGGCTCATCTCCTCCCTTGCATATTGGTACTCTATGCTTCCGCATTCCTAATGGTTTGTAGATAAAAACCTCTGCTACACACACACACACACACACACACACACACACACACGCCCATGCCCTTTTACTTTTTTTTCTCTGCCTGGAATGCTCCCTCCACTTGTCTGCCCCCCACCCCCGGTCAACTCTTACTCATTCTTCAAAACCCCATTTGGCATCACCTCTTCCAGGAAGCCCTCCCTGACCACTCCAGCTGAAGTGTCCTTCTTCTGTGTTCTTACCTACCTCTAGCTCAGTACTTACCATACATGCGTGCTTCTTGAGGAGAGACCTGGCTATGGACAGCTCTATGTTCCCAGTACCCAACCCAGAACCAGGCCCAGGGCAGGTGCTTGTAAAGGTTCATGGACAGAAGTAAGTACCTCCCAACCCTGAACTGCACTGGCTCTTCCCTAACCAGTCTTGTGGCACTGAGAAGATGAGACAGCCCCCGCCTCCCAGCCTCTATTTCTGGGAAAATAGGAAGTTGGTTCCTCAGGCCCCTGGGTTATCTGGCTGTGACAGCTGTCACAGCCTCTGCTCCCCACTCCTGGCCCTTTCTGCCCCCCAGCCAGGCCTGTATCTCAGAGCTACTCAGGTGGAGAGGGTGCAGCTCACAGGAACAAGTCTCGGGCCTTGAGCTGGACCCCATCAAAGCCAGCATCGCTGGACTTCCCAAGCTGTTTCTGGATAGGGCATCAAGCTTTCCGGTGTCCGGCTCACCTCTTCTAGCCTTCGGGGTTATTACACTGGCTCCACCTTCCCCAAACATGGCTCTTATCACTTCTCAAAGACAGAACCCACTGATCCTCCTGATTCCAAAGGAACAGTCTCCTCTATTATGCTGCTCCTGGAAGAAGCACAACTTCAGGGTGGGAGGGTGCCTTCCCCCACTGTTCTGGGCTGTTTTGTATTGCTCATATCATGTGTATCTTCCTTTTTTCCCTTTTCTGTCATCACAACCTCTTTGTGCAACCCAAACGCAGCAATGAGTGCCTGCCCTCTGGTGGGAAGATTGGGTACTACAGGCCAGAAGCCGCACATAGGTGAAGGGGATGCATCTAGCCGGGATCAGTCAGCATGGTCCTTCAGGCATAAGAACAGTGCTGGAGGCAGCTGGAGACCCCTTATTCAGACAATCCTGGATTTGGGTGCATTTGAAGCTGAGCTGGAAAGCATTATGAATGATAGTGTAGACTCCCACAGAGCCTTGAGGCATGAAATATAATTGAGGTTTGGTCCTGCTTTTGGTCCCCAACTCCATTCATCCCTCCCTCATCCCTGCTCACCAGTAAATTCTGGCAGACACAGGCCTGATTTCAGCTAGAGCAGACTCTGGGACCCTCTGCAGAGTCCCCAGTCAAGCCCCTGCCCCCACCCTCCCAGCTCAGGCCAGCCCAGCCCACCCCCAGGCCTCACCCTGAGAGAGATGAGTCGCAGGCGGTAATCCTCAGTGTGAATGACTTTCCGCACGGTGATCTCAACACCGTCGTACACCACCTGCTCCTCTGGCCAATACTCGGTGCACTTCTGCAGGGGCCCAAATCAGGCTGCGATATGCTCCCGGTCCCCCACCATACTCTCCCCAGTGCCCCTCCAGGGTCAGTGGGGAGAGGTATAAAAAAGGCAATAGGTTTGCAGTCATACAGTATTGGGTTCAAATCTCAGCTTCATATCCTGTAGGTTACTTCCCTTTTTTGAGCCCCGGTGTCCTCATCTGCAAAAGGGGAGTAATACCTATTTTGAAGGACTTTTCTGGGATTTCAATTAAATGGGCTGTTGCGGTACAGGAGAAGTCAGGGTCAGCCCTGGGAGGCAGGATCCTGCCTATGAACATGGGCACTGGAGGCAGAGAGGCCAGCTCCAGGCTCTGCCTCTGACCATCTGTGTGGTCCCCAGCAAGTGACTTAACCTCACGGAGCCTCACACTTCCTCACCTTGACAGTGGCCAACCTCACAAGACTGTTGTAAGAATTAATATGGAAACAAGATGCTTAGCATAGGTACAAAGCAGCAGACACCTGATAATGGTACAGGGTGCCTACCTCGTTCATCTCCTCAATGTTGGTGATCATGACAATGATAGGCGTGTGCTCCTGCCACACCATGCGCCAGAAGTCACCGACCGTGCTGACGATGGGTCCCTGAGTGGCGATGTACACCTTCTCCTCCCCACCGTAGCCCTGTGGCCAGCCAAGCCCAGGCTGTCAGGTCAGACACAGTATTCCCGGGACCCACCTCCTACCCTCAGGCTCCCCAGGGGTTGGCAGCAGCTGCACTGGCTTAGGGGCAAGCCTGGAGGATGGATCCCATCAGCTTGGGCCTCTTTTTCAGGGAGAGGCTGTCGGGATAGGGCTACTTACCCGGATATAGTTGGCATTGATGTAGGAACTCAGAGGGTCATCAGGGTCTGGTGAGGTCAGACACACTCTGCTGTGAGGGTCTGGGGTAGGGGAGACAGGAGGCAGGATCTAACACATGCAAGCCTCTAGGGCAGGGCCCACTTGTCTGGCCCATCCAGGGCACCCACATTTCTTCTGGAACTCTTGCAGTTTCTCCTCCCCCTGTCCAGTAGCAAAACACTGACCCATCCCCATGGCCCACTGAGGCAGGTGAGGGCCCAGGCTGAAGAGGTTAGAGTGCAAGGCGCTGGGTCTCTACTTCTGCAGCATCAATGCCTGTCCCTTGCCTGTGTCCCTTAAACTGCCCTGCACTCCCTGTGCTTCATGTTGTGGAGAGAAGAAAGCTAAGTAAGAAATCACCTAGGGAACACATCCTGGGCAGCAGGGGCAGCAAGAATCTGAGCATACACGCTCACCAACGTGCTGTGGAAGCTTGTGAAGCACGTGGCCTTTCTAAGCCTCAGCTTTCCTCTTTGTAATATGGGGGTAAAGATGCCTACTTCCTAGGATCATTGGGAAGATAAGTGAGAAAACAGCTGTGGAAGTGCTATGTAAGCCGTAATGTACTTCACAACTATAAAGGCCTGTTAGGATTTGGGGGATGAAAGCTGAGGGAGAATATCGGGGTGAAATGAGTAAAGCCTTCCACATCTGAGATGAGACGGTAGGGTCTTAGCAGCAGAGCTGTATGTACAAAGGGATTTTTTTTCCTCTTAAATCTATTCACATGTCAAATCCCATGGTCAAATCTCATAACATCTCCCTGGAGTAGGAGCTGTTTTGTTCCAGCTAGAGCTGCTCTGTAATGACTCTTCTGTCAGCCTGTAGAGGCTGGGACTGAGATGGGAAATGAGTGCGGGGTGGGGTCTGGCTTTGTCACCAGCTCACTGTCTTAGCCCTTCCCTGAGCCTGGTTTCTGTCCCGTGTAAGGAGGCTGGATGAAGTGAACATTAGGCTCTCAAAGGCAGTGCAGGGAAGAACGTGGTTAAGAGTCTATGCTGCTGAGTCCGAGAGCCTGGGTTCAAGTCCTGACTGCCTTACTAGCAGTGTCAACGTGGGCCATTTCTTTAATCTCCTTGTGCCTCATCTGTAAACTGGGAACATTTCTTGCATCACAACCTCACTCATCTTGCAAAGGTTAAAGGAGTGAATGTTTCTGAGTCCTCAGATCAGTAACTTGGCCCGGCATATAGAAAATGCTAACCAACAGGTCACTGCTGTTATTATCATCATCATTGCAAGTTTTACCACAAGTTAACAGGTAAAAAGAATGATCCTACGCCCAGCAGGAGAAATAGCATGAGCCTCCACTCTCCAGCTGTTATGCCCCAGGCCTGAAGTTTGGACGGGTGATTTGGGGTGGGGGCAAGGGTGGGTGGGGCAGCTCTGTGGACAGGGGTACAGAGGGGTGTCAGGAGTGGAGAAGAGCGAGGACAAGGAGAGGCGTGAGGGTAAGCAGAACGGGGCTCTGGGTGGCCAGCAGAAGACATGAGCAGGGAGCACTGCACCTCTCCCCTTGTCAATGCCTGCCCAGATGAAGTGACAGAAGTGGGCACTGCCCCCTCGGGCCCAACACCAGTGTCTCTGGTATTAAAGAACCACTGTGGGAATGGGAATGGTTCTGTTGGCCCAACTGAGCACTGCTCTGTGCCTGACACTACGCTTGAGAGTAAAAATCCTAAGTAAACAAGATGCGGTCCCTGCCCTCAAGGGCTGGGCAGGCGGACAAGCAGTGTGTGGCTTGCTCACTGGGCACGAGGGAACAGAGGGGCCCTTAGCTTTGGCTCGGGTGGTTAGGCTTCCCGGAAGGGGTGGCGCCTGGGCTGAGATGGACAGACCAGCAGAAGAAGTAGGGAATACTGTTCGTCTGATCCAAGTGGCTGGGGCGGGGGCAAGGGGGAGGCTGGTGAGAGACAGGCTGGAGAGGGACCTGTTGCCAAGGGTCTTAACAACCAGGTTTATAAGGCTGGACCCAAACACGAGGATCACAGAGCGACACAACAGTTTAAGGAGGAGAATGACACAATCAGATTTCTGTTTTGCATCATTTTGGTGACCATGGTTCAAGATGGACAGGAGGGGAGAACGTGGAAGTCAGGAGACCAGTTAGAAGATGACCGTAATGATCCAGGTAAGAAGTGTCAGGGGTCAGAGGACATGATGTCAATGCAGTCTATGTAAATAGCACCCCTGGGAATTGGGGAATATGGAAGGCCCAACCCTCAAAAAGTCATTTGGCAGTGAAGATGGAGAGGGGGACCTAGACTTGAGAGTTTTCATTCATCCATTCATTCATGCATGCTCATTCATTCATTCACACGTACCCATGCCCTCACTCAAATAGGTGCAGAATGTCTGCTATGTGCCAGGCGCTATTTTGGTGCCTGGGACACAGTGGCGAAATGGACAGAAATTGCTCCCCTGCATGTTGTTCTCAGTGCTGCCTGCTGGCTTCCTGGTCGCTCTGTGCTGTACCTGTCCATGGATCTGTCCTTCCCCCTAGCTCGTGAGCTCCCTGTGCACCGACTGTGTCTCATTCATGTCTGAACTCTCAGCCCCAGGGGCAGGGGCTCAGGAAACATGCAGAATGAACGCAAGGACAAACCTCAGGGTGTTCTGGATCTGGGGGGGCGGCTCTGCCAAGACTGACGTGCCCTTTTGTCAACGCCTCTGCCCCCAACTCAACGCTCCCATTCCAGTCTCTGAGGGCACAGGGTCAAATCGTGTTGGCCATAAGGAAGATTCTTTGTTGGTGTTGGGGGTCTGGAGGCTCAGGACATGGTTGGAGGTGGTTTGAGATCTCTTAGCTACCCAGTGCACCCAGTGGCCATTCTGAGTGGCCAGCAAAGGCCTAGGTTCTGGGGGACCTGAGCCCCTCCCTCCAGGTGTGGCTAGGTGAGTGGGTGGGGGAGCAAGATGAGGGAAGAGGTGAGCAGCTCTGAATAGTGAGTGCATCCTGGCCTTAAATGGCGCTTTGTTTAACCGGAACTACCTAGAGACTGTGTAACCATAGCAACCACAAGTCGATATTTTAAAAGTTAAAAATAAGTCATGACATCTTACATGTTGTTGGAGACGCTGGTGGCAAAACTGCTTTTTTAAAGCCTCGTCACTCCATAAACTGAGTGGAGTAGGTTTGTGGGGATTCACTTTCAACAAGTCACCCCCCCAAGCCAGCCCTGGGGCCTGGGGCCAGAACTCCACAGGGTGACAGGCAGACAGGGGCTTGATTAAAGTTCCCTGAAAATAACATAGCAGGGCTGAAAGAGATACATTAGGTCACCCGGTCTAACTGCTCCCAAAGAGGGAAAATCCGTATCAGACCCTCCAGGGGACTGCTTGAATACCTTGACTGACGGGGCGCTTACGACCTGACAGGCAGCTCATTCCCTCCTGCGGATGCACAATCTGGACAAAGTAAACAGGAGGCAGGCCAAAGAGCCCAATTCTGAGGCCACAGAAGTCTGGTTTGAAAATCTGTTCTGTACGTCCTAGCTGTGTGACTGTGGATGAGCCACTTAACCTCTCTGAGCCTTAACCTCCTTTCCTTCAAACCTGCCCACTCTGAAGAGACAAAGGGTGTGAAAACACTCTCCATCTCCACGCACTGTGTCGGAGCTGCCGTTACCGGCTCTCCTGCTCCCTGGGTTTCCCGAGAGCCCAGCACAACACGTGGCCCGGCCCAGGGTCCTTCCGAGTGCTGTGGGAAGGACTGAACTAACCTCTGCCCTCAGCAGGGGGCGTTTCCCTTCACGGGGTATCCATCCCCTCCCTCCATCCCTTCTCCTCGTGACCCCGGAGGTCTTCCTCAGGGTGAGGGGGACACCCAGGTGGGGGTGAGCCCGCCCCGACCCGCAGGGCAGCGCACACTCACTGGGAAGGATGGTTCTGTACCGGTTCTTCCGCACCAGCCCAGGGATGTCGTACTCTTTCGGATCCACAAAGTTCATGGGGATTTCCTGCAGGAGGACGATATGGGGGTGTGAGTTGCTGTGGGCTGGCTCTCATAGATGATTGAATCCAGGGGCTGCTGTGTCCTCCCAGCTTCTAGTCCAGGGGCTGCCTTAAGTGCATGCATTGATTCAACAAACATTTACTATAAAATAAGTTAGTGCACATAGAAAGCATTTAGAACAGTGTCGGATAAAGTGCATGATAAATGTTATTTTTACTACCATTTGAGCGCCAGTCTGGCACCTAGCAGGCACAAAGAAGAAGAGAAAAAGCGACCTGGCCAATCATTCCCTTCTTCCACACTCCCTGTGCTGTAGCCCCCACACTGAGGGGCTTTGCTGATTCATTTTCTCGTCCTGGACATCCTCACCTCTGGACCTTGGGTGTGTTGCTCACTATGTGGTAACATCCACCCTGTCTGCATCTCCTCCTGTCCTGGCCATCTTAAATGCTACCTCCTCCAAGAAGACTTCCCTGATTGTCCAGCAGGAAAAAAAGCATTCACATGAGCTTGCAGGGCTGTATTGGTAACTCCCGATCACTCTCTGGGTCAAGAGCTCCAAGTCTGAACTTCTCTGCCTGGATGTGAGGTCTTCTGGGATCTGGCCTTTCTTTACCATCAGCTGCTCTCAAGAGACCCACCCTCCAGTTATGCTGGCCTCTTCCTGTAACTAATATGCCATTCTCCATCTTACCTGCACATCTGAGCTCATGGCATCCCACTGATAGAGCGCACTCCGCTTCAGCTCTCCACATCATTCCCACCCTTTAAGGTTCCCCTCTAGCCTCCCCTCCCCCCATATCCTCGGGGCTGACTCCCCAGTGCCTCTCACCTCTTCACTCATCTTCACTTCTATCTGTCCACATAGCTCAGCACTGAACCACATATGGTTTCATAGTGTTCACTGTGTTTGGACTCACTGAATGTATGCTTTGTAAAGTGAGGATCATAATACTCACTTTCTGGGGTTGTTGTGAGAATCAAAAGAATACAAAACGTGCAAAAGCACCCAAGGGGTGGGTGTGCAGGCTGTGTACCTTTCTCTCTGGGCAAAATCAATTGTGATCTAAGCCGGAAACGACAGAAAGGATGCAAACCCTTTATTCAATAGGAGGTGATGGCAGTGGGAATTTGGAGCAGGAGCAAGGGCTGGAGTGGTCCAGGAAGGCCTTCTAGAGGCTTCTAGGGTGGGGGATGATGTGCAGAAAGTCTCAGGAGAAGAAAGACACAGAGGAGCTGGCCCAGTTTGAAATGGACAGACCCTGAAGGGGCCAGGCTGGCTGGGGCCAGCCCAACTCGGGTAATACAGGCCGTGCCAAGTTCTGCAGAATTTGGAGCAGTGGGTCAGGGCGTGATGGAGGACTTCTCAGTGGGGGGAGCCATGTGGTCAAGGCCGGTAGCTGGGTGGCCTAGGGTGAGGGAAGTTGTGAGGGAGGCACACGGCTTTCCTATCCTTCTGGCTTCTCCTGGGAGGGACTCTCCCCAAGTACTCATGACCTTTCGCCCAACATGCCCGCAGAGGTGGGCAAGTTATCTGATGGGTGTGCTTGATTGAGGAATGGGCTTTTGGGCAGCCCCTTCCTTCCTCATCCTCTTGGGGCTCTCCTGCCTGCAAAGAATTATAGGGACGCCCCATGGGGCAGGCCCAGGATGTGTCAGCACCACCTGGGGTGGGTGGAAAGTTTGCTACTTCTGGGGTTGGGTATTAGGAAGCTCACTATTGCTACATACCTAACCCTCATTTTAAACCTAGCCTTTACCAATGAAAATAAAAGTGATAGGGTGTTGTGATCTCCTGGGTCTTAGCTCTGAACTGGATGAGCGTACAGGCAGGTAAGACAGGGGTGTCATTTACTGGGTCCCTCACAGGCCACCAGGAGGCAGTTGGAGGCTGTTGCAGAGGTCTAGAGAGGAGGTGATTAGGACCACCTTAAACTACAGCCACGGGAGTGGACAGAACGATGCTTGGTAGTATCAGGCAGGAGGAGGGTGGGAGAACAGGGTCAGAAGCAAAGGCTTTCTGTGGCTTTTAAAGCGCAGTACTGGGCACTAAGGACTTGAGAACGCCACTGCTCACCGACCACCCAGACGAGCGCTTTGCACACATTAGTGATCTCTTCCATTCTTGTAGCATCCCTATTATCTTCATCCCCATTTTCCAGGTGAGGAAACTGAGGCCCTGAGGGCTAACAGCTTGACCAAGACAGAAGGAGAGCTGATAATGAAAGGGTGTTAATCTTTGAGAGGCTGAGGTGGGTGACAGACGTGAGCACGGAGGTCAGGGGACTCACAAAGAATTCTGCCTGCAGCAGGAAGGGGTCCAGGGCCTTCTCGTGAAGCTCCTCGGCCTGGAGGATGCGGGAGGCGCTGAGCAGGTACTCGCGGGCCGACTCCTCGTGTGGAGACATGAGGTAGCCGAAGCCCTCCTCGTTGCAGCCAGGCGTGCACATGTCCAAGGTCAGGGAGACGTTGGAGCCCCTCCTGGAAAGTCCGGGAAAGAGGGTGTGAGTGTCAGGGGCAGGGCGGGCCATCCGCTGGGGGCCTTGGAGCAGGAAAATGAGTGAGGGAGGGATTTGGGGTGGGCACAGGGTGAGTTCTAGAAAGAGGAGTGGGGCGTGACGGCACCCTTGGTAAAAGGAGCACGAGTCTCAGCCCTGAGGCTTAGGCCTGACTCCCCACTTCCTGCAGTGGAGTCGCTAACTGAGTTGGGGGCTGGGGGCCCCAGTTCCAAAGATGCCATCTGAGGCCACCTCAACACAACCCTCCCCTGGACTCTCCTCTGTCACTACTGGAGACAGTGCCCAGCCCTGTGGCCCCCGGGAAGCTCCCAGAGAGAGGGCACCTGCCTAGAGCAGAGAAGCAGGGCTCGACCCTCTGTATCATGGTCCTGGGCCCGGTAGTCTGGGATGAGGTTGCCAATGAGTCAAGGACATCTCATCCAGGAGAGGCCGGGACCCCCGGCTGTCAGGGAAAGAGGGGGTTGGAAGGGCAGCACAGGGGCGGCGAGGGTGCCTACTTCGGACAAACTCGACTGTATTCTACTGCATGCAAAGGCCCCGAACAGGAAGGGCCCTGACTACACGGAAAGGGCAGCCGAGTCCCAGAGAGGGGCAGGCATTGCCTAAGCTTGTGCAGTAAGGGGGTAGCAGGGCTGAAACAAAAAGCTAGGTTTCCTGACTCCTCATTCAGTGCTCTTTCTCTGATATCATGTGGGCAACTCAAACCTGGTAGGATCTGGCTTACCCAGCTGGGCTCTGAAAAGAGGGTACAGACACCTCCCAAAGTGCGCTCTGTGGAACACTACGAGATACTCTACAAAAGTAGGGTTCTGTGGTCAAGTGACTTTGAGGAAGGCCACCCACTACTCCCTTGCTGAGTTACAATGGACACTAGCATGTGAAGGGCTCAGACAAGTCCTGCCATAAAGAAACCTACCCAAGCTTACTTGAGCACAGGAGTGTACGTGTGAGCATGCGTGTGTGTGTCTATGTGCTCGTGTGCAGTAACAGTATGTCTCAGCATTCACCTTGGGGCTTTCTGATCTACGTGCATCAGCCCTGAAGAGCACATGTCTACACTGGCTAGGCTATGAGGTCAGCTCGGTCCTGGGCACGGGGAGTTAGAGTCAGGCATCTGCCCCTCTGATTGGGAGCTGAGAGCTCCAGGGCCCATAGAGCCCACCCCTCCTCCACCCCTCCCACCTCTCCTGCAGACCCATGGACTTGACGGTCAGTGAGGCGGGGTCGGCCTCGGGCTTGATGTCCATCACGCAGTCAAACACAGGAGTCTCGGGGACGGGGTCCAGGTCCAGGAAGTCATCCTCGACCTTCTCCTCCATCCACTCCGAGTAGGTGAAGGAGGGCTGGCGGCTCACCGACTGGCGCCTGTCCTCGGGGGTCCGTGGGGTGGGTGGCTCTGGGGGAGCCCTCAGGAGGTGCCACACCTGGTTAGAGGCATATGGTGTCATGGCCCCGAGACCGTGTTGCTGCCTGAGGGGTAATGGGCAGCCCATGGGATTGAGCCCGCTGGCCCTCAGTGTGTCCAGAGCAGCCCTGCTCTGCTAGGAGCTGTCTGCAAGGCAGTGTCCCTCCCTAGATGGAGGCTGCACCCCCCGTCTAGTCCTTCCTGCCCCCTCCCTCCCTGACCTTCAGTTTCCTGTGGATGGAAGGCTTCTCGGTGGGGTATGGGGGTTCCTACCAGTCTTCTCCCTGCCTCTTCTCCCAGCTAAGAGCACTGCAAACCAGTTTTGAAAAAGAAAGTGCCTCTCACCCCAGGCTGGACACACTGGCTGGAGGTGGCAGATACCCTGTCCTCAGCCCTACCTAGAATATTGTCTAGTCCGTAGGTCAAATGGGAGCTTTTGGGGATCAGCCTCAGGGTCAGGGGAGGGGAGTACTGAGGTCGGGTCAGGAGGTGCCTTACCAGGGTGGTGACGAGGAGCACGGCCAGGGAGACCAGCAGCAGACTGGGAACTTCCCAGCTCCCAATGCCCAGCCAGGCCTGAGGGACATGAGGCAAATAGGTCAGGTGGTAGTGGTGGGGGCAGAGATCTCATCTGTCTCAACAGGGACAGAACCGAGAGGCTCTGAAAACTTTCGGACCAGGTCTGGGTGGGGAGCAGGGAGCAACACTTCAGGGGTGTGCAAGTATCATCTGAACTCAGAGAAGCGCCATGCAGGGGTCAGTGGGACGGGAGGCCCCCAACTGCTCCCGTCTGCCCTGGGGTCCCCGGAGCTTACTCACCGTGGGTCCTAGCTGTTCCAGGGGTGTGAGCAAGGAGGAGAGGAGGTCTGTGGCATTCTGGGACCAGATGGGGCCATAGCCGCTGAGCCAGAGTATCCCGCAGGCAAGCTGGGACAAGGGGATTGAGTTCAGAGCCTGGGCTCCTCGCCCCCATCTTCCCCCCTGCAGAGCTCACCTTTTGCCTCAACCTGGCCCCCCAAGGTCCACACTGAGCAGCTGAGGACAGGGCCCAGGTACTGTGTGCCCAGAGAATGTCTCAGGACTCTCCCTGGAGAAAAGTGGGCTAAAAGGAGCCAAGAGAAAGCCCTCCCAGAGGGGACCCCGCTGTCCCCAGCTAAATGCAAAAAAGGGAAGTCTCCCAGACATCCCTCCATAGATATGAAGTCCTCAGAGAGACCCCTCCCTGCAGGGTCCGAGGGTTGTTGGGGGGAACCGTGTTCCTGCTTTTAGGGAGGGCAGGGTGTGAGGGGCTTAGGTGTCTAGGCTGTAGCTCAGAACTCCAGCCTTCTCCTTGTGCCAGCCTAAGGGCTGGGAGTCATGAAGGGACACCAGGGAGGCCCCTCATCGTTCTGTACCCCCAGCCAGCCATATTGGGGAGGAGCTGGAAGGATGTCCCTCAACCCACACTCTCTCCAGGCCCTTGTGAGGCCTGTGAGGTCCTTACCAGGAACTGGGAGGCAGCTAACAGGCACAGGCTGCTCCTGACAGAGAGGGAATGGCTCCCGGTGCCTTGAGGTGTTGGCTTCTGAGCTGGCTCTGAGGGCGGCGAAGGAGGTGGGGGCAGTGGCATCTCTCTCTGGGAGTCCGTGAGCCCTTCGGCCTGGTCCAGCGCCTCCATCACTACCGGCTGGGGGAGACCTGCGGGAAGTGGACAGCAGGCCGATGACTCGGGTCCCCCGGCCCAGGGCGGGCCGCTCCTCCTGGGGCTGCTGTGGCTTCCTCTCAATCCAGGATCAGTCGGTGTGGCTCCCCTTCCAGCATTCACCCTCGATTAGCAAAGCAATATTCACCTACCTTCGTCAGAAAGAGCTAAGTGTGGGTGGACAAATTATTTCTCTTTTATTTCTCCAGTAACAGAGTTAAAATGGCAGGAGGTTTTTCAGGGAGTTAACATCGTTGTGTTTACGTAGCTTCATTCTCTCCCATTTCTTAAGGAAACAAAAACCAACCACCTCAAACTCAATTAAAAGTGAGAGAGAGAGAGAGACATGGAATAACCTGGTTGTGAACCTGAACAAGACACCCCCGCCAGCCCTCCGGGTTTCTGACTCTCGTGCTGTGTGCCCTGCTTGGGGCTGGAGGCTGGACACCTGACGAGTTCACAGCCACACGCCCCCCTCCCACACCCCAAGGCCCCACTCTGAGGGGGTGTCGGTGGGGGGCGCGGTCAGGGTGGTGTGGAGGAAAATCTTGGTGTAGTAGAATTAGTACCAAACATCTGGGATTCAGTGCTGGGTCTGTTCCAAGTTGTGTGACCTTGGGAAAGTACACCTCCTCTCTGGGACTCAGTTTCCACACCTGGAAAATGGGGGTTACATTCAACCCTTGACTGTCCAACTGTGCTTTTCAGAGCGCTGGCATTTCCTCAGGTGCATCAGGCATTACCAAGTGCTCATGTTTGTGGCTCAGCCGTGGAAGCTCTGCTGGGTTTCCTCTAAGGCTTTTTCAACACAGGGTTCCACTACTAAAACAGTCTGAATCCCACGGGCTTAGGCTGTAGTACAGGGCTACCAGATCCTGTATCCCTGGTGAGTCCCAGACACTGAAGGCCCCCGACCAAAGCCACATGCCTCTATTGCCAAGAAGAGAGAAGCCAGCAAAATGGACGTGTACAGCTTGCCATTGGGGACAGGACTGTCCACACATCACTGTGTATACGGGACAAGAGACTCCTTTTCTTGTTGGGCAGTGACAGAACACGCACAGCCCAGAGCACACAGTTGTTTGTCCACGTGCTTGCTCGCTCAGACATTTACCGAGCAGCTCCCACGGCCTGGATCCGCAGTGCGGTGCCGAGCCCAGGTCCCGGAGACAGTGGTGTTTCCATCACTGGCTCCTCCTTCCCACTGCTGACCCTGCATGGCCCCCCACCTGCTGTGTCCCAGGTGAGCCCACGCTGCCTGGAACACCCCTCCGACACCCTGCTCCCCTTGTCACACCCTCTACACTTTGCAAAGTTAAATCCTCTTCATCTTACAGAATCGAATCCGATGTCACCAGACGTCGGGCCTGCCCTGTCATACATGCCTAGCAGCCCATGCCTCTCCTTCACTCCACCAGCAGCAACAATACACCGGGAACGTGCAAGACCCCGCTCTACGTAAGCCACCTTAATCACTCCTCATAGCACCCCTATGGAGTTGGTAGCACCCTTATCCTCTTTTTACAGAAGATGAAGTGCAGAGAGGTTAAGAGACTTGCCCAAGGTCAGCCAGCTGTGGTTCAGGTAGGTTCAAATTGGCGCAGGTGGAGGGGTTCTGAGCCACATTACACTCACTGCGGTTTGTACAATGACTGGTTGAATGCCACCTCCCTCACCTGTCCGTGAGTTCCCTGAGGGCGCGAGTGGCATCAGCTTTGTTCATCACGGCCATCCACGGCACCTAACACAAGTCCTAGCACGTAAACCTGCAGTAAATACTTACTAAGCGAGCGAAGAATGACGGGTCAGTGATCATCTTTTACTCCATTTTCTTACTGATAAATGGGGGTACTCATGCACACTTGGAAAAGCTATGAGGAAGACTAGAGATACTATAGATGAAACACCCAGCATGGCACATGGCAGCTCGTAGGTGGTCAATGAATGTCAGATTTTAATAATGATCTCACGGGATTCCTAGTCTCCTGGGTAAAACAGATCAGTGGATACGTGTTTATATTACAGGGCATTGAGTGCAAAAATCTAAGTGCTGGTGGAGTCCCAGAGAGCTGGGGAGGGCACCTACCTTTGCCCATAAGGGCTCTAGTCACTAACCACAGGAGCACACAGCTCAGATCCTGGGCAGCAAGGTGAAAAAGGGGGAGCTGCTGCTAAGAGAAGGACCATGCAGGAAGCCAAGAGTTTCTACTATTGATAAGCAGAAGGTCAATTACTCAAGTACAAAGGTCTCCACCCACACCCTGGGGAAAAGCAGTCCACGGATACTGCCAAATATAGAAGGCTGGGAGGGGGACAGGGCCAGGGGGCAACACGCATGCTGTGGACTTTGGACAATTCCTTCTTTTTCCTGGGTCTCAGCTGCCTTAAAAAGAGGAGCCTGAACCAGAACTCAGCGCTTCTCAGATGTTCCTGCCATCCTCAGAGGATAGGGAACTTGAGTCACTGGGGGTAAACAGCAAGCTCACAATCTTGAACTTGGATGGTGCTTTGTTTTAAAATTCATGGGTACTCTTTGTTCTATACCATGGTATTTCTGTACTTGTTTTGATATTAAAATGATGTGTTATTTTTTTTCCTCCCAAAGCTTTGAATCAAATTTATGCTTCAGGAAAATGTGCTACATTTATCCTGTAGCTTTGTCCTCAGGGGTACATGTACCCCAGCCTGAGAAGCATGGAACTGCCTGCAATAAAATATCATGCCGCTGTTATAAATGACTCTGTAGATGAATATTTAATAACCTGGAAAGAAATTTCGATGCTATGGAATGAGAAAGACAAGGTTACAAAGCAGGATGATCTCCTTGGCCTTAAAACTTAAGAAAGTACAAAAAGGCGGAGTGTGCCTGCTGTAAGAGGAGTTAACATGAGACCGTGCCCGAGGAGCACGCAGCACAGTGAATGCCTGGCACGCAGGAAGCGCTCCATACGTGCTGTTCATGGTTCAGTGGGAAGAACAGAAGCCAGGTATTAACCACAGTTCTTTGGAGAAAGGTGAGATTATAGGTGATTTTTTTCATTATTTACATATTCTAGATTTCCTCCAATAAATAAAAAATATATATACACACACACATACATACATAAATATACATGTATATACACATACACATATATTTATTTGTAGTGAGAGCAAATATTTTAAAAAAGAGATCACCATTCTAAGGTTAGATTCCATGAGGCCCAGTTAATAGTCTCAGGTTCCGTTCTGGGCCCTGACTGCCACCTGTCACACCTAAACGGACAGAGTGGGACAAAAGAGATTGCGGGAGTGTGTAGGGCTAGGCGAGACCCGCTCAGTCACAGGACAGCCACTCAGAGGACAGGCCCCTAATGACGCAAGACCAAGGCTTTTGCATACGAAAGATGGCAGGTTAACTAACTTCCAAGAAAGAAAACCTGCAGCCTGGTGGAGCCCTGTATGCACACCTCAGACAAAGGTGGAGGCTGTTTATTTTGTTTTTTCTTTTAAATCTACAGGGTACCTGGCAGCCTGGTGTGTGTGTTGAGGTGGCGGCAGATGAATCCAACTGCGGATGTTCACTGAACATCTGGTAGATGTCCATCTTTCAGAGCACAGCTTATTTAAAGGTTTTCTGGACAGAAATCCGGCATTTCTTTCCTCAGAAAGATATTTTCAAACACACACGATATTCTGTGTACAATTTTGGAGTTCTTGGTTAAGAACCCCTGATCTCAGTACTAGGGAGTATAGGTCTGTGACAGAAAGTGGTAGACATGGGGGAGGTGGAGAACTTGGCTGATTTCAATCTCTGCTCTTTTATGCATGAGTCCAACACAAATGCACCAACTATATACTTTGCCAAGTGCTGGGCCAGGCTCAAAACAGTCCCTGCCTGCATGGATCACTGTGGTCCTGGGCCCACTTGTGCTGTTGGCCTCCTGTCCTGCTCCTAGAGATGACATCAGCTCTCCTCCTTGCCCTACCTACCCTTCTACTCACTGTCTTGGTTTGGGAATGACAATGCCACCTGGCTGGGCAGGCTCTACGCAGTTCCCAAAACGCTTGTGCACATGCAGCTGCATTTGCTTCTCTTGGCAGCCCCGTGAGGTAGATGTTATCGTTGGCCCTGTTTCGTTGGTGAGAGGCGGCCGCTTGTGTCAAGGGCTGGCTTCTCAGTAGTTCACAGCGAGGTAGCTGCTCTGCCACGCACGAAACCCTGACTCAGAGGCAGCTTGCTGACAGTGATTTAACATCGCGCCAGCCTCTTGCGCGGGGTGAAGGGGATTTTCCAGGCATGGAGATGAGCCTTAGAGAGGTTAAGTGGCTCGCCAAAGCAAGTGCAGGCCTGATGTTCGAACCCAGAGCTTCCTGACAACGAGTGATCCTTCCATTTTGCCATACTGCTTTTCAGGAAAGGGTCACTGCAGCAAAGGAGGGGAGGTGGCGAGGAACTGGGAGGGAGGAGGGGAAGGAGTCCCTGCATCCGGGGGAACCTTGGACTCTAACCAGCTGCATGGGAGTGGAGTGGGGGTGGTGCAGCTTTTGTGCCTTATCCTGGCTGATGGCTCCTCAAAGGCTACATGGTATGGAGGGAAGAGGTCTTGGAAGGCAGGAGCTCAGTATCCCAGGCCAGAGCTCTAGGGACCCTGGGTAAGGCCTGCAGGCACATGGCCTTCAGATTTACTTGTGGCACGTGGAGACACTATGATCCCTCTTCTGTCATCTAGCACCCAATCCCACCATTAAACCCCACAGCTCCTGTGCACTCTGGGGCTGGCGCAGCCTGAGCTGGAGAACCCGTGGCTGCTCCTGTCAGTGACTCATCCTTGGAGCTCCCAGCCGGCAGCTCACCGGAACTGGAGCAGAAGGCTGGCTCAGCCTGTTCCTGTTTATATGGGAAGGGAGATTGGTTCTGTCCTGTTCAGCTTTTCTTTCCTTCCCAAACATGGCCAAGATGGACTCCCAGCCATGCCCGCCTCGTCACAGGGGGCCGTGCCCAAGAGAACCTCACACTCTGTCCTGCTGAGCTTCTAGAACCACTGATGGTCAGAGCTGGACAGGTTGAGGGGCGTCTGGTCTAGTCTGTGGATTTCTCAGATAGGGAACCTGTGGCTCAGAGACAGGCAGGGGCTTGCTCAAGGTCAACAGCCAGCCAATGGCAGAGGCAGGCTGTTAGCTGCTACCAAGATCATTACTCGCTATCACATAATGAGTGCTTACCGTGTGCTGGGCGCTGCTCTAAGTGTTTTACACACATAACTCATCTAGTCCTCACAACAATCCTAGAAAGAAGGTGATAGTCTCATGTCCATTTTACAGATGAAGAAACTGAGGCACAGGGCAAATTCCTTGGCCAAGTTCAGCTAATAAGTGGGTAAGCTAAGACTGGAACTCAGCTGGCCTGTTTCCAGAGCCCAATGCGCCAGCCAACACACTAGAAGAGACTAACTCAGGCCTTCTGCTCTCCACTCCACATCATCTTTAGGGAATCACCACACTGCCACCCCTCAATGTTTCAAAAATACGGCTTCATCTACCTGGGAGATGGTGCTGGGTCCCACACTTATCACTGTGTCGGAAATCCCACCATTCCACACGGATACTTTACGTTACTGTGAGGATGAAGGACAGTGTGGGAGGGATGAGGGGACAGCCCGAGCAGCTTTCTACCAGCTTCCACCTGTGGAGGGGTGAACCGACGGGAGGACTTAGTCTCTGCCACGCTCCTACCCTGCTGGCTCTGAGCTAGGTACATCGTATGCTTTATGCTCATTATTTAATACCCATAACCATACTGTGGGTACATGTTATTGTTCTGTCTCACACGTGGAGTCACAGAGGCACAGAGAGGTTAAGTCACTTGTACAGGGTTGCAGTCAGGAAGTAGCAGAACTGGGATTTGAACACTGGTCTGTGGGACTCCACAGTCTATGACTTTTCTGCTATTCGACAGAAAGGTCTGGAAACCCACAAGGAGATGAGGGGGGGCAGGCTGACCAGGCCTCTTTTGAACTTTTCTTTGGGTAGATCTCGAATGCAGAACCAAGGGAGGTGCTGCCAGGGGAACTGAGAAAGAATGGAAAAGTCTAGAAGGAATAGGCCCAATTAGCCATTTCTGCCATCGCAATCATCACACTCTTCAGCACTACCCTGGGCTCCAAGGGGCAGCTAGGCCTTGCTGGGCACGGGCACCACTGTGGCCTGCATCCTCAATGGGAGAGGTTGGAGTGGTGGCTCACTTTTGGGGGTACGTAGCAGGCAAACTGGGAGTCAGAGGGGACGTGCTGGGCTGAGAGAAGTTTCTCCCCAAAACCATGTTTTCATGTGGCAGACACTTACTGAGCACCTGCTCTATGCCCTGGGGATGTTTTGTGTCTCAGAACTAATGCCGACCAGCAGGACTCCCCAGGCAAAGGCAAACTGATGGTGGAGTGGCATTCTGGGAATCTGCACAGGCTTCCGCCTCCCCTCCAGACTCTCAGGCCTGCTGATCGGTGAGTAACACAGCTGACAAATCCACAGAAGGAGGCAGTGACACGACAAGGACCTGGGCTGGCAGGTCCTTGGGATGGTAAGCTGGCTGAGGGCAGGGCCCAAATCTTACTCATCTCTGCATTCCCCAGGCAGGCAGAATGGCATGGGAAAAGGAAAATGATTTTGGCATAAGAGGATTCTGGAATAGAACATGGGTGCTCACCATTTATTAGCTACATGACTTGGACAAGCTGTTTAACCTCTCTGCAACTTGATTCCTGTGGTGGTCTTCAAACGTGTCTGTGAATTCTTCAACATTCCTCCCATCGGTAGGTGGCGGCTGTGTCCCCTCCCCTTGAACTGGGGACTGCCTTAAAGATGGGGATGTGGCAGAAGTGATGCTGTGTGACTGTTGACACTAGGTTTAGAAGTCCACGTGGCTTCTGCTGGTTCTCTCAGGACACTTGCTCTAGAAACCTTCAGCAGCCACGTAAGAAATCTGGGGAGCCTGAGGCTGCCTTGTGGAGAGAGACAGAGAAGAGAGAGAGCGAGAGTGAGAGCGAGCGCGTGCATCAGACACAGTGGGGGCTCAGCACGTTCTGAACAGTGAAGGGAGCGGTCAGCCCTGACACTGAGCAGATGGCCAGTGAAGCAGGAGGGTACCTGCACCTTAGGCCCATGCGGACAGTCAGAAAATCACTCGTATGGCCTGTGTGTGTGTGTGTTGTGTTTAAAGTCAACGTTCTGGGAACTCACCTCAAGCAAGGTGAGCAGGCTGTACCACGCAGGAGCGGGTGGACAGCTGTACTGTTCTCCTTCCTGTCCAGTGCAGAACTCTCTTTTTGGGGACCTGCTTCAAGCTGGAGGCGGGCCCTGGTTCTGAGCCTGACACAAAGTACGAGCCTGTGGGCTGAGGTTTGGGCTAAGCAAGCTCTGCCTCCTCCAAGCCGCAGAATTCTCCATTGTCCTTTGTCTTCACAAGCCTAGCAAGGCACAGTGCTACGTGCCCAGTGACTGCTTTACAAATATTGACTCATTCCGTCCTTTTAACCATCAGATACAGACAGGTAAAGGGGAGTCCGAGAGGTTAAGTTTCTTGCCCAAGGCCATCATGGCTGCAGAACAAAGAGCCAGGACTGAAGAGGCAGGTGGATCTGTCCTCTTACTCAGGCTCTGTGTAGTCCGTCCCAGGCTGGGCCTCCACTGCTTCTTCGCGCTTCCTGCTGGGGGAAGTAAGCTGAGAAGGAGCTTCAGAAGGGACAGGCCTTCTGGCCTTGGAACAGCCTATCACACCCGGGCATGTGGGGGGCGGAGGCCAGAGGAAAGCAGGATTGGGACCAAGATGATGGGAAGAGGTCTGGGGACCAAGGGTGTCTGATGCTTAGTCTGGAGACGGGGAGGCTGGGGGATGGCCAGGGGGTGAACGGTGTTTGCAGACACCTCAGAGGCTGTGCCAGGGAAGGGGGCACATTAAGAGGCAAAAATGGTACCCGTATGTGGGTGCTCTAGGTAGGCAGATTTCCCACAAGAAATCTCTCTAGGACCTGACCCTACAACTCTATACTGCAGCACTTCCTGTCCCCACAAGTGGCTTTGTTTCCAGGGAAGTAGCTTTTTGGAGTCAAAAGCTTTGGAGTCACACAGACTTAGGTTTGAGGCCTGGCTTTGCCATTTGCTACCTATGTGACTTTGGGTAAGTGACTTGATCTGTCCTCTGGACAACAGATACACTACAACTTGCCCCTTGGATTTTTGAGGATGTCCTAAGGTAAGACATGCAAAGGGCTTAGTCTGATGCCCCACACAGGAGAATGCTCAATGAACAGCAGCCAGAATTTAGAAAGGAAGGGGTAGAGGTGAAGAAGAGGGGCGTGTGAGAGAGAGGCAGCAGTAAGGACTTCCCTTTCACCTGCCAGGTGGGCTCTCCAGGAGGACCATAGGTCCCGCCCCCACGTGGGTAGAGGCTCTGAGGCTGCTGGCTGGCAACCGGGGTGGTGTACAGAATGCGCATGGACCGGAGGTGGTGCAAATGGGCCAGCTTTGTCTCCCTCTGCCAGTTCATTAAATCTGAATGCTAACAAGCTTTCAAAACAAAATGCAACTCAAGTACTCTCTGGATGGGATATAATAAAATGGTTTATCTGAAATAGAACCAAACAGCTTTGTTGCTGCAAACAAAGGCCTAGTTCTTTGTGCCTCCCTGGAGTGGAGGCCCAGAAGGACAAGGGTGAAAGGGTCAGTGCAACTCTGAGGGGGCAGCACCCCCCACCCCCAGGCTGAGAACTAAAGGAATTGACAGAGAGGCCCTGGGGCGATGGGGTACCTGTTTAAGCCTCAAATGCCTGGGACTTAAAAATGCATGGGAAGGGACAGACTTGAGGGAAAAAAACAGTCTTGTTCTCTACCTCCCATTTCACAGATGAGGAAACTGAGGTTGGAGAGTAAGAACCAGGACTGGCAGGCATGCCTTTAACCTTCGGGTTCGGGCTTGCCCCTTATGGCATGGGAAGCTTCACAGTGGGGATCTGGAGGTTGGAGGCCCCATAGCAGCAGAAGGCTGGGTCCTGGCCTGGAGTTCTTCATTGGGTCCTAGCAAGTGCCCTCAGAGGTCTAGGGGAGTCCAGGTGATAGGAGGTGAGCAAGAGTGACCAGAGGCCGCCCAATCCCCATCCTACGACAGTCACCCAGCAAATCCCAGGCCTCCAGAGGCTGCCACCCTTAGAGGGCCCTCTACAACCAGGGAGCTTCACAATGCTGGCAAAGTGTCAAGAGGCCCGAGTGGCAGCCGGGCTCTGTCTCTAGCAGCTGTGTGATCTTGGGCATCTCACTGTCTCCGTGGGCTTTAGAGGCCACTGTCAATTCACAGAACGCGACAGAGGGTTTTTAAGGGCCCCCTAGCACGGAAGGCCCACTGTTGCCTTAAGAACAATTTGAGCCCAAACTTCAGTTTAATGCAATGTCTTCCCCTTTTCTCTTACTATAAAGATAAAAATTCTTGCCATGGCCAAGAATAAAGGCCCAGCATGCTCTGGGGCCTCCTTATCTCCCCGGCCTCCTCCCACACCACATTTTTTCCTGGTTCTTTCTGTTCCAGCTTCTTCCAGATCCTTTCTTGGAACTGGTCTGGTTATTAGAAAAGTCTGGAAACTGGTTGTTCTGCTCAAAGAAATTCTCACACAGTCCCTAAGGGAGAAAGTAAGCTGAGGGTTCCCTTGCCTGCTGTCTGTGGTGGCAGTGCAGAGGGAGGCACCTGTAGGCCCATTGTTTGGGGGAGCTGGTAGATGAAGCGTCCAGTGACACACTGGGGAGCATTTGCAGCCCTCAGGAGCAAAGGATCAGAGTACGTACAGAAGGATCAAAAAAATAGTGCTGAATGACAAGTACGAGCTCTAACACAACACAATATTCAAAAATTAAAAATATAGGCACCCAAAATATTGCAGTGCAATATAGCTAATACAGGCAGTTTTGTCCATTCCTCAGGTAATGTGGGCTTATATAACAGGTCAGGACTCCCACTGGGGAGAGGCAGGCCTGAGGTTGGGTGTGGCTGAGGGCTGACCCTGGTGCTAGAGGCCAGCACTAATTGAGTGGGTGGCTTAGGTTGGCAGAAACTAATCCTGGGCTGGGTGGAGGGCAAAAAGCACACTTCCAAATGGTCTTGTTTGTGGTGGAGAAATGGTCCATATTCAGCTAAGTGATGTTCAGTAGGGATGTGGGCAAAAAGATCGATCGAAAAGGATATAATGGTCATAGTTGGCCACAGACTGAATGAGCTAGGGTAGACGGGTCAGCTCTAGGACTATAAGCACCTCCAGACTTTAGTGCTTGTAGCAGAGGAAAGCCAGACTGAGAGGTGGGACTAAGAAGAGGGGAGGTTGAAATTTGGTCCTTAAAAGAGGGGTGCTATATGCAAAGCTTTGTTTAGAAGATTGCATAGAGTAGGCAATTTGGGGTGGGCTTCTCATCTCTATTTGAAAAGGCATTGGGACCCGAGCTGATGTCTGAGTATGCTTGGTTAGATAGTCTAGTTGCTCCTTGGTGAGGATTTTTCTTAGTCCCTTAGAGCCTTCAGGTTTCAATAACTCAGGATTACAAAGAAACAGCACTCGGGTCCTAATAAGCAGCCCCACCCGTCCCATGGCATTATTTTCACGTGTGTGTGTGTGTGTGTGTGTGTGTGTGTGTGTGTGTCTGTGAGAAATCACAACGTTTAGAGATGTAAAGTGATTCATGCATGACCCCTAGCTCAAAAAGAACAGAGCCCAAATTCACTTACATCTAGGGCTTCTGAATTCAACAACGCGAAACCGTAAAAAAAATGACATGTGACTGAGACTGTATGGTACAAACCCTCATTCACATCCTTTATCTCACTGCGTTCTCACAAGTACCACGAGAAGACTGCTGGTTCCATTTCACAGGGGAGATGTAAATGGCACAATGGGAGGGGTGGAGCAGCACAAGGGCCTGTCCCAGCCTATCTGGGAAAGGTGATGCCCCATGCAGGACTGTCCTCATACCCAGGCCAATGTCTCTCATATGGGCCTCACACTTTAGAGGGGCCTGCTTCAATCCTTTACAGGCATGACCCTCCTCCTGGTGAGGAGTTCATGGAGCCAAAGGGCCATTCGCCCCTTTAGACCACATACCGGGCAACACAAACCCCAGATTTCCCTGCCCAAACAGTCCTGAGCCTGCTTCCTGGGCTTGTGTGGCCCGGTTCCTGACTACTGTGCTTCTGTGTGCATCCCCAGGACTGGCCAAGGAGTGACTGTTTTTGCAGGAGTGTTTGGAGCTTGGATGTGCGGGCTGGGGCGCCCATCCACAAAATGTGCAGGGTAGACAGAGCCAGGGGTGGCTGGGGACTGGATATCCTTAGGTTCCATATTTTGGTGCAGAACTCTGAGGAGTCAAAATTCTAAATTTGAACCTGGCTTTCAAACTCCTTATAAGAAACTATTTGTCAAGAGAGGACATAACATACAAGGGGGGACCCTCCCGCACAAAACAGAATTATCTTCTGAGGGCAGGCCCCTGTAGTACAGGCTTCCCCAGCTAGGTGAGTGTTCTAGGAACCATCTGTAACCGTGTACCAGCTGGTGCTATTGTGAGAGGCTGTGTTCGGCTTCAGTGAATTTTTTTGGAGTCTGTTTCAACGTGTTTGCCCATTTCATGGTGGTGATTTATATGAACAATGTGTAGCGTGACAACATACCTGCCCACATCCTGCTGACTGTTCAACAGTTTTGGACCAAAAAACCCAGCATGACCACCATGCCCCACCCTCCCTATTGACCTGATCTCATCCTGAGAGACATTTTTTGTTTCCCTGGATAAGAAAGTTCTCAGAGGGAAAGTTTTGCCAACATGGAAGAGGTGAAAAAAAGAAAATTCCAGAAGCACTAAAAGGCATCAAAGGTGATGAGTTCAAAAACAGTTTTGAGCAGTGGAGAAGCATCTCCCTAGGTGTATCGCACCCAACAGACAGCACTTTGAAGGTGACTGAAGTTTAAACATGTAAGAATCAATACACAATTACAAAAAAAATGCATTCCTTTTTTTGGGGTCCCCCTTTATATACAGGCCCTACAAATGTTAGGGCTGGACCTGCATACAGCCGTGCTCACTGAAGATTTAAACTACAAAGGGTGTGTAGCTTAACTACTGGAAGGCTGGGGTGGGGGGAAAGAATGGGACGTGAGATAGAGGCTGAAGGAAGGAAGATTTGGGGAGGGAGGAAGAAGCAGGCTTTAGGAGGAATGTACAAGTTCATAAAGGGAATACTCTGGTGGATTAAAGATGCCCACAGATTCTCTGTGCTCCCCGTATCAAAAGGTGAAACTGATGTCCCTCCCCTTGAATCTGGGCTGGCCCTAAGATGGGCTTCAGTCTATAAAATGTAGTGAAATGACGCTGTGTAACTTCTGAGCTTTCAGAGACCAGAACCTTCTGTTTCTGACCTGCTTGGAACGCGCCTTCCAGGAAATCAGCTGCCATGTAAGAAGTCGGAAGTCCAAGCTGCCAGCATGGAGAGAAAGGTCAAATGGAGGAACACTGGGATAACACACGAGAAAGAAAAGCACTTCTGGGCCTCGTCCCAGCTCAGTGCCAGGTGAATACAGCTCAGTGAATGACAGGAAGCAAAAGAACCACCCAGCTGAGCCCTGCATGGCCCTCTAAATCATGAGCAAATAAAATGATGGTTGTTTTAAGCCACTAAATTTTTTAAAAAGATTTTTATTAAAATATACCTAACAAACAATATTATAATAGCTTTGGGTGTACACCATAGTTATTCAACACTTACAGACCTAAAGAAGTGATCACTGTGATAACCATCTGACATTGTGTTATGATATTATGACAGTATTAACTATATTCCCTATGCTGTGTATTACTTAAGCCACTAAGTTTTGAGACAGTTTGTTAGAAAGCAATGAAGAGCCAAAACTTTTTTCAGATGCTGAGACCTGAAAAAAGAAATAAGCTTAAATGGAAAGACAATTATATATTTAAGGTATAAAGAACTCCCTGAGAGCTGGGATGATCAGTCCTGGGCCAGGCCAGAGAAAGGTGACAGCCTCTGTCACTGCAGGGCTCCTGAATACGATGGATGGCCATTTGTCTGAGAGTGCCTTGGCATCAACCTGTGTGGAGGCTGGGGTCTGGACCAGGTGGCCTTTCTTCCAGTTCTGGTGACTTTCTGGTCCCCTCACACATCCAGGTATCTACCTAGAATATCAGAATTGTTTCCATCTGGGTGAATGTCTTCCCCTGAAATGCTGGCCCTTTTCCCCGCCTGCTCTGCAAGCATACAACACTCTTGTGTGTGCGTGTGCTGGTTCTGTGAGGTCCCAGGCCTGTGTGGGGAGATAGGAAGGATCCACAAAGCTATACTGTCCATTCCACTGCTGAAGGACTGGCCTGGGACTTGATGCCTGGGCTCTGGGAATATGTAAAGCCTTTTCTGTTCCATATCCTGGAATACTCATCACCACCATGAGGACCTACTGTTTATCAAGCACTGGGTAGTAAGCACTTTACATACCTCAACTCATTTAATCCTTCCCAAATCTCTGCGAAGATCTTATGGTATTATGCCCTTTATTTCAGAGTGAAGAGTTTGGAGATCAAAGCAGTTAGACAATTTACCTGAGGCCATGCTGCTGTTCTGTGGCAGAGCTGGGATTTGAACCCAGGTCTGTCTATCTCCCCATAGCATGCCAAGAGCCAGCCACCTGGGCCCCTGCCTCCATATCTGTCTGGGTGTCTGAGGATAGTTAACCTATGCCATAGCTGACCAGTGAGTACCTGGCTTGGTACTTCTCTTCTATTACAGAATAGTATCCAATCAGGGTTGTTAGCACATCCAAATGGTGTTTTGTTTTTCTTTAATTTCTATTTCAAAGACTCAAGTCAAAGACAATTCATTGTACCATCAGCCACAATAAACACCCCTAAATGCATTAAAAGTCTTGAGTGAAAACAAAACCACCCATTAAACAAACAAAGAAAAAAGTCTAAGGGTTGACAGATACAAGTGACATTTCAGCAATAATACTATATCCAGGTGGTCTGTCTTCTCTACATTTCTCCATCCGGGCTCCTGTACCTGGTCCCAGACCAGTTTGAACCAGTACTAGGCACCAAACTAGGTGGTTCTGTGAGAACAAGGGTAGCAGATGGGGGATAAGGCCCGTTATGAGGTTAAGTTGCCCCTTAAAATACTTTGATAGCCATTTCAGGACCCAACTCATTCTTCAGGTCACAGTTTAAAGGCCCATTCTTCCAGGAAGCCTTCCATGACCCCCCACCCCACCCCCAAGACAAGTTACATTACTGTTGCACCCTGTCTTCCTTGAGAGCAGGAACCAGGTCTAGGTCTGTCTTGCTCTTCACTGTATCACCAGTGCCTGGCACAGAGCGGATGCTCAATAAAAAGTTGTCAAATGGATAAAAGGGTCAGGCTACCTTTTCAATTGGCCCTCGTTGGCTTCTGGCCTAAGATCTTACCCCTGTCGCAGTGGGACAGCGGTGAAGCTACCCCCACCCTGCTGGCCAGGGGAGTTGCTGCAGGATTAGGATGGCAAAGGTTCCCTCAATACAGGCCTGCCCTTTACTTTATAAGAGGCCACCCATGGTGGGCATTGGCTTCTTTCTGAGACCTACCTAGCCCCCATTCCCCTCAGAAGAGGGTCAACTTGATAACCATGCTGGTACCGAGCAGAAGGCTGGTGGAGAGTCAGGAAAAGTCACTGGGACTTAGGTGAGGAGTGGGGATTAGAGCCACTGGCCCAAGAGGCTAGCTGCTCTTACCAGATGGGCAAGGACCTACTCAGGCCTTACTGTCCACTCACAATCTTGCATGAAGCCAGCCAGTCATGACATACTTAAATCTCAGGTTGGCAGTGACTTCACAGCTCCAGCCAACTGCCAGTGGTAGGAGGGCTGTGGGAGCACCCTGTACCCAAGAGCAGTGCTGTCCTCAGACCTGGGCCCTATGTTCCCTCTTCTCTGGCCACGCCATGCCCTATGGGGTAAGAAGTCCACAATGCCCACACCCCGCTTTCCAGGCCATGCTCTGGCTACCAGGACTCCAGAGCTCCCTGCCTAAATGCCCTGAAGTCTGCATGGGTGCAGGGGCACCCTGCTGAAGGCGGACATGGCCTCCTGCCTGGGAATCTTTAGGTCTGAGGGATGGCCAAAGAGCAGCTTTGGGGCAGATTGTGGACAGTGCTTGGACCTACACACTGACATGCCCACTGCATGCACGCAAGGGCCCTCGCAGTGTAGGACAGAGCAGTGGGGTGATGTACCATTGGGTGCCCCATCTGCAGTCTGGCCTCAGTCCCTGCAGTTGTTAGGAGACACAGGGCAAGATGGGGTGATGTCACGCCATCACTGGCACCTACTGTTGCCTTATCTACCACCTTCCTCTGCCCCGTACCCCCAAGGAAAGTGCTGGTCCCAAGCTAGGCCCCAACCAGTGCTGGCTGGGGAAGGCGCGGAGGCCCAGCATGAGCAGGACTGCCTGGTTTCTGGCGAATGTGAACACCTCCGCGTGGAGGAGGGGGAGTGCGAGCTGGAATGCATAATGTGTTTGGGTGGCTGTGAGCAAGTAAGTGAGCAAGCAAGGGGGGATGGAAGAGAGGAAAAGGAGAGGGACCATGTGAAAAAGCGCATGCACATGAGGGGAGAGGAGAATTCATGTGCGTGTGCATGGAGTGGAGAAGGCACCCGGGACACACCCCACGCCTCCCACAGTACCAGAACCGTGCGTAGCTGGGGGCGGGGTACAGGGCAGAGAACAGGAGGGAAGGAGTGTGGGCCCGACTGTCCGTGTGTGTGAGAGAATGGGCATGGCAGCGGGACAGAAAGAGCCCTAAAGAGGGAATGAGAGAGCAAGCACAATTGTCCACCTCTAGAAGTCTGTACAGTGGAAGGGGCCAGATGATGGAGCAATGGAGCTAAGAGAGCCTGAGGGTGCAAAAGGAAGAAGACTCACAGGGGCAGGAGTTTGCGGGTGGCGTGTGCCTCACAGGGCACGTGCCTGGATGACTGCGTGGGGGTATATGCACGTGAGTGTGTGAGTGGGAGGCTGCGACAAGTGAGCACACATATGAGTATCTGAGCACCTGTGTGGAGTGGCCCAAGGGTGGGAGCAAGCACGCCCGCCACTGGGGCAGCTGTGGGTTGCCTGTCATGCCTGAGGATGTTTTCACTGGGAAATCTCAACCTGGGAAGACTGTGTGACCTGCTCGGTGTTGGCGCAAGTCCAGGTGACTATGGCTGGGAGGGATCGCCATGTGGCTCCAGCCTGGAAGTACATGTCGGAAGGAGTGAATCACCCAGCCATGCCTGGCCTTCGCTTGGCCTCACCCCACATCTTGCCCAATCTCTCCCCCTTGGGAAGGGGGAGAGATTACTTGAGGGCTGTATTTTTATACCATCATTATGCAATCTCTTGCGGCACTATGGGTTCATTCTAAAGGCCCGGCACGCCCCCAGTTCTCCTGGCCTTTTACACCTCCATCTCCTTTTATGTCCAAGTTGCAGTTCAGGTGAGTGGTTTCAGCTGATGAACATGTGTGGGAAACTATGCCTTACCAGGTTCCAGAACCACCTTATTTTCAATCCAAACCACCCTCCAGTCCTTTCCTGTCCCCCTCTTCTTGGCCTTAATTTTCTCTGTAGCACTTATCACACTACATATTTTACTTGTTTTATTTTGTCTAGCTTTCTTCCTTAACAGCAAATGCCTATGCAGCATGTGTTTTGTATCAGACACTGTTCTAAACTCTATTAATTCATTTAATCCTCCCACAACTCTACATGGCAGTGATTATTATTCTTGTCATTCTGTAAATGACAGGCACAGAGAGGTTAAGTAGCTTGTCCATGACCATCTCAATGGTAAGTGGTGGAGCCAAGCGTGGTCCAGCGTCCCTCTCTTAACCAGTACACAGTACTGTTCTGTGAGGGTGGCAATTTTCTCAGTTTGGTGCATTGAATCTCCAGTGCTTACAAGAGTGCTCAGCATATGTAGGTGCTCAATGAATAGCCAGTGAATGGATTAAGAAATGAGTGGATGAATGCTGGACATGGAGAACAAAATAGAGAGGTATTCTCCTTCAAGGAGCTCATGGTCTCATAGGGCAAACAGACAAAAAGCTACTTCACTATCATTTCAACAAGGCATCGTGGGAGTCTAGAGTGACACAACTTGCCTGGCTTTTGGAAGACTGGCAGGTGTATGAGCTGCCACCTTCTCCAAATTGCACCCCGGGGACAGACACACCTGAGCTTCTCCTGCCTCAATCTACAGGGTGCCAGAAGATGATGGTGGCTCCATGGTGACAATGAAGACAGGGTGGGGTAGTGGCCAGGAGTATGAGCTCTGGAGAGAGATTTCCTGGAGTGAATCCTCATTCTATGAAACATAAGCTAAGTAACCTGACAGACTCCTTAACCTCCGTGGGCCTTGGTGCTCTCAGCTGTAAGGTGGGGCTAGCAAATGATGCTGACTTCCTAGGTTAGTGGAGAGGATTACATGAGCTACAAGTGTAAAAGTATTTGGAACAGTACGTAGCACAAGGCAGGCAATGTGCTAGCTCCAATGGTGATGACCAATGCTCCTCTTCTATTCTGCACTGGCCTCTGGCCTTCAAGGAGGAATGGGAGACAGGGGTGGAATTAAACATGCTTATTCCTATGGCCCCTCTGCTGTGGTTTCATCCCACTTTCTGGAAGCAACTCAAAGCAGGACAGGGGTGTTTGCTTTAGTCACCACTATTATTCCTGGCACCTAGTATAGAACCTAGTATAGAAGAGTATATTTTCGATAAATATTTGTTGAGTAAGTGTTTTTGTGATTACATTTATTTAATCTTTGTGAGATTAATAAATATTCATATTGTTGTTGCTTCCATTCACAAATGAGATATTAGGAGCCCAGCAAGGTTAAGCAACTTGTCCATTAATGCACAGCCTGTAAACAGAAGAGGCAGACTCAAAGGCCATCTTTCCTCTACATCATACTACTCTCTGGACTCCTCTACCGCATGTCCTATTTTCTGTGGATTTTTCTAGCCAGCGGGGCCACCCCTGGTTGTAGAATCATCTCCGAATTCTATGACTCATCTCTGAATCACAAAACTGTTTAATAGTTGAAAGGGACTTCTGATGTCATCTCGACCTCCCACCCACTGTGGAAATTTCCTTTCCGATGTCTATCCAGAAAATATGTGAATGCCTCTAGTGATGAAACACGCCTTTTCTTCCTCTTGAATTATCAGGTTCTATGACTGGACCACTTTTAGAGTCAGAAAGAAAGGTCTGCATCCCGTGGGCCAACAGGCCTATCTTTAATTTCTATGTGCAGCAGACTCTCCATTAACCGGATCTCAAGCAACCGGCAGAACTCAAGCAACTGGCAAAAAAACATTTGGCTGGTTGCTTGAGAGTGCCGGTTGCTTAAGTTCCAGTTAACGGAGAGTCTGCCTACATTTATCCGGCATCTGCCAATCCCCATGGGTGTCTGTTAAGTGAGAGTCTACTGTATTAAATTTATGCCTCCTTCATAAGACAGCTTTTCAGATAGCCTCAGACAGCTCTCACATCCTTTCAGAGAACTAGTTCCTTCACGCTAGTTGCTTCGGGTCCTCACAATGACTCTTGTGCAATGGTGCATCCATTCTAGACCATTTCAACAGGCTGCCCAAAGTGTTTTGCACAATGGCACCTCCTACTGGAGAAGGAGTGAAGTATGTTAAGGGGCTCAATGCTTTCCTGGCCACCCGAGAGGCTTCAGCAGTAGCTGGGGCACTGACTCATGGTGTGAGGAAAATAACCACTTACTTTAAAGAGTCATCACTGTTAGAGGCACACCTTGTCACTGAATACTCCATTCTAAAGTTCCTTGTCAATCATGAGGTTTCTGATAAGCTACAGGTTTGGGACTTCAACATTAGAATTTAAATGGCTTTTTTTGTGTGTGTATTTTGTTTGTTTTAGACAAAAAGGTTTGGAAGGAGATATAAAAATGTATGCTTTGTGATAAGATTATGGTGATTTTTCTTCTCTTTTTAAAAATTTGTTTTTATTTTCTAGTATTTCTACAATGGATATTTGTTATAAGAAGAAAAAAACAAAAATTTTCTAAAAAGGAAAGAAAACACACACTAAAATGTCCCCCAACCTTCCTTCCCCTTTATTCCTCCCAAAGTTGTTCATCACGACTTGAGTTGTGGCCTACAGCTGAGACATGCTGCCACTCAGGGGCAGGAGTGCCTTGGTTACATCTGTGTGACCAAGGCCTGTTCAGACAGCCAGGCTCCCCGCCAAGTGCGGTCAACTGGACTCGAGCAGCACAACGTGCACTCACGACCAGGCTTCTCAACAGGGCTGCCAGGTGGTTTCTCCACATTGTCCATCCCACCCTGGGTTCATCTCACATACAGGTTGTCTGTGTTTCTGAATTTTACCTCATGAAGTCTACCTGACACACTACTACTGGTCAGGGGTCATGTCCTGATCAGCCCAGGACTCCCCAGCTCTTCACCCGCCCAGCACACCCACAGCTACCCTCCATGGGAGCCTAGAGCAGCTCCAGATGGTAACAGGTCCGAAAGACATCAGGGATCAGGAAAAGAAACCCTCATTTAAACAAAGACCTACAACACAATGCATAGATGATGTACTGTAGAATTGTACCCCTGGGACCCATGTAATTTTTATTAACCACCGTCACCCCAATAAAGTAACAATAAAGATAAACAAATAAATGAAGACCTATGGACCCACTGAGTCATTCCTCTCCAGCAAGTTCACAATCAGCCAGGCTTTACACCAGCCCCAGTGGCATCTGGGGCTCTCTCCCTCCATTTGGAGCTCCAAGGGGCACCTGAGTGCTGGGCACACTCACCTGGCAGCATGTCACTGCAGCACATGTCCAGGGTCCCTCCCTCGGAGTCATCAGCAGCGTGGTTCTCTCTCTCCCTCCTGCGGCAGGATGAAAAACACGAGATGATGCTATTGAGCTGGGATCAAGACAAAACCCTGAGCAAAGACAAAAAGCCTTCCTTTTTTGCACTGTGTCCCTTGGCATAACCCCATTCCATCAGGGGGACCTAAGGAAAAGGCCAACCTGCCGAGGGGTCAGGCTGCAGAGGCAGGAGCAAGATTCTGCAGGCATCTTTCACGTGGAATTGGCAGCAGCAACATCACTATAACCATCATCATCATCATCCCTACCATGGAAGGAGGGCTTACTATGTGAAAAGCACTCTACAAACTTTATTGCACCTAGTCTTTATCATGACCCCATGAATTAGGGATCATTAAACAGGCTCAGAGAAGTTAAGCACTTGCCCAAGGTCACATGGCTCATTAAGGTGGAAGTGGGTATGAAATTACAGTCTGGGACTCCAGGTTCAGGATCTCACTGCTGGGCTGTTCTTCTTCCTAGCTCCTGTGGGTTTAGTAGCTGAAAGCATGGGTGAGCAAGAAGATGTCAGGGTAACACACAGTTGGTGCCCAGCTCCCCAAGGCCTGCAGGTGGCCAGTGCCTCAGGCAGTGGACACTGGCATGCAAAACTCTTCTCGAGAAATAAAAGTGACTATATGTATTTTTTTGACATCCTGAGGGCAACTGCGCAGCTCATAGGGGCCCCCAGACTCTGGGAATGGAATGACATGCAAGAGTAAGCTCCGATGGCCCACCTGCCCAACATGTCTCTGACCCCAGCAGTAGCTGACTGATCCAGGGCTGGCCACTCCAACCAGCCTGGGTCAATTAGATTCTTTTGCCTGCACTTTTCAAATGCACTCCAGAGGGCCTGGAGCCTGCAGTGGCCGGCACTGAATCATGGTAGCCACAATGCCCTGGAGTAAAGGTCTGAAAAATCTGTGACACAGGCCTCGGAGCTGCTGCATTCCTGTCCATTCTGAGTCATGAACGGGCACCATGTCCTTCAAGACCACGAGAAACCCTAGAAAGCCTCCAACAAATTCCAAAGTTTTAGTTTTAGTTTAAGCCAGTGGGATTTGATTCCTGAGACTGGCAACCAAAAGAAACTTTAATACAGGCTTACTAGCATAATACTTCCAAAAAGTCTGAGAGGGCTGCCTCTCTGCCCACCTGTCCTGCAGTCCTGTCTCACAGGCGGGTCCTGAGGCCCACTTCTGGCCTGACTGCAGATCTAAAACCATTAGGGCAGACAGGCCAGGTTAAGGTGCTCACAACGGGCACTGTATTATTTTATTTTTTCTTTACTGCAATTGGCAGGTTCTCTGAGAATCCCACATCCCAGACCCCAGCTCTCCTGCAGAGAGGGCTGCTATTGCCAAGGCTCTTTAAATGTCTTCTGAGTCCTTCCACTTTCCTCCCTCTCCATCACCTCCACCTCAGTCCGAGCCAGCACCTCTTGCCTGATTACTGTGGCAGCCTTTTGACTGGTCTCCAGCATCCACTCAGGCTGGCCTCCAAAACAGTCACAGGCTCCAATCCATATGACTTTGCAGGTTGTGCAGTCTGCAACCTGCACAACTGGGTGGGGCAGGCTTGAGCCAGAAGCAACTCTTTCAAAACTTAACGTTTTTCCTATAGCCTTCCTTGAAAAACAACTTTAATGACACCATGCTGCGATTGGAACAAAGATAAAAATCCTTCAACAAGGTTTACTAGATCTTGCAGGATCTGACCCTTGTTTATCCATCCAACCTTGCTTCACGCCCCTTTCTTCTTGGCCTCTGCACTCTGGCCACGTTGGATAGGCTCATTTTCTCATGTTTGTTCATGCTTTTCTCTCTGCCTAGAGAACTCCTCCAGCTCAGTACATTTTACCCACAGCACTGGGCACAGATTGAAATTTCATTTTAGTTTCTGCCATTATTTGATTGCCCATTACCACAAGCATTAGACTACAAGTTACATGTGGGCAGGGAACATCATTTTGGTTTTTATTTACCATTATATCTTCAAGGCCCCACAGAGTACCTGGCTCACAGTCCATGTTTAATAAATAAATACTTGTTGAAAAAATAAATGTTGCCCTGACCTTGAGAAAACACCAGGAACCGCCAACATGGCTATCTCCTGAGCTCTCTTGGGGGAAGATCTTTGCTAAGCTACTTGGAACCCACCTCCAGAGCTGCTGTCCACAGTAGTGACAGAATCACACATCTGGAATGCCCCTTGTTTTGCAGAGAAGGAGACTGAGGCACAGAATAGGGAGTCCAACTTGACCCAGGTCAAACATCGTGCCCACAGGAACTGGGCTTGAGGATACCTACCCCAGTCTCCCGAGCCGGAGCTTTCCCTTTCTTTATCCTAAAAGGCATCCCGGTTGGAGGTCAGCCCATGAGAGCTGGCCCCTGGCTGGGTGCAGAAAGGTGTCTACCGTATCCAGATACCTCTGGCAGGGGCCCCAGGGGTGACTCACACAGCTGCTTTCACACCTTAAGCCTCCCTGGTCCCAAGCCGTGTTCAGAATAGCTTGGTGCTGCATGCATGCAGAAGACTATAAATAAGCTTCCTAGAAAATGACTAATTTCATAATCAGAAAAGCAGAAAGAGTAGCACCTCACGTTGATAAAGGAAAATGGAGCAAGAGCCCGCTGCTCGGTCCAGTAGTCGAAGGACTCCAGGCAGCCTCAGCCCAAACCCACTTGTCCAGGCTCTTCAAGGGAGATTTTAATTAGATTTCCAAAGAGAAGAGATGGTCTGTTCAGGCTTGATGGAGAAACCTCGTCTGTGGGCACTGCCCTCCTTCCTCCCCACCAAGAGCAGAAATAGCTGCTTACAGTGGATTGCTGCAGGCTTCTCCACTTCCATCAGCTGGGCAACGGGGGCAGAAAACTGGCCTGTGCAACAGGCAGCAACTTGCTGGGGTGGCTCCCCATGACTGCTCTTAGAACCAGAGAACGCTCAAGATGAAGGGACATCACCCAGCCTGTCCCTCCCTCACTGATGGAGAATGTTTGGGAGGTAGAGAGAACCTTCCCAAAGCCATTGCCTCATTCGACAAGCACTTGCTGAGAACCCCCTGTGCGCAAGGCTCCGGCGCTGTCCCAGCAATACAGTGACAAACGAGCCAGACCCCTCTCTCTGCAGCTCCCAGTCCTGGGGAGATACGTGTGCAAACCTGATGGCACCACACTCGCTCTGATTGACACGTGCACAATACACCTTGGGAAGGGTTCAGGTCAGCTTGTGGTGAGGGGACAGGTAGGAGGAAGTCTCCGAGAGGCAGACAGGAGCTGGTTCCTAAAGGATGTTTCCAGGTGGATGAGGGGTCACAAGGGAAACACCTTGCACGGTGCAAATAGCAAGAGCAAGGCATGGAGGCCTGGGCTGCACAGAACATTTGGCATTCATTGGAAGCAGGCTGGCCAGTGCGATGGGGACACGAAGGGGGACAGGACTCAGCAGGGGAATATAAGCAAGAAGCAAGGCTGGCTGCCAGGAACCCTGCCTCCTGGCAGGGGTGGGTGGCATCCCCCTTCCACTTGATCACAGGGCCCCCCAACACTGAGAGGTGCCACAGGCTCTCCAACCCATGGCCCGGACTGGGGAAGTCTGTAATGGGAAGGGGGCCGCAGATATGTCTGAGGAATGGAAACGAGACTGAGCTGGTGGCATGTAAAATTCACATAAAATTCATTGTTTTAACCACTTGAAAGTATACAATTCAATGGTACTGAATACAGTCACAATGTTGTGCAACCGCCACCATGATCCAGTTCCAGCACATTCCCAAAGGGAAACCCCACACCCATTAAGGAGCCGCTCCCATTCCCCCCCTCCCAGCGGGGGGCAACCACGCCTATTCTGGACACTTTATGTAAATGGAATCATGCAACATGTGGCCTTTTGTGTCTGGCTTCTTCCACTTAGCAGGACGTTTTCAAGGTTCATCACAGTTGCAGCAGCACTTTATACCTTTTATGGCTGAATTATTTGACTGTGAGGACACAGTACATGTTAGTTCTCCATTCACTAGGCGACGGACATTCCGGCCGTCTCCACCTTTCGGCTATTGTGACTAGCGCTCTTACGAACCAAACTTGTCTTTCAAACTCTGCTTTCCACGTGGCTTATGACTCTGGGCAATCCTCTCTCACCCTGGGCCCTTGAGGGCTCATTTATAAAATAAGTGGTCAGACTCTGATCTCCTTGCGGCTTGAATGTCATCACCATCATCTGTTCATTCATATGCATGAAGGTGATGTGTATCGCTCAGCTACGCCACCCATGCTGGGTGCTGGGGACCTGGCCTGGACCAGCCCACGCCGCCTTCTCCGAGCCTGTGGCCAGTGTTGGGAGACAGAACAGGTAACTGCTAGGGACTGGGTGAAGTGTTCTAACAGAGGCCTGTCCAAGACAGGCTGGGAGTACTTCACTTCTGTCTGGGGTGGATGGAGGATGAGTGGGTGCTGTTAGGAGGCATCCTGGAGTAGATGTCAGCTTTGCCCAGGACTTATGCGGAGAAGTAACTGGCAGGTTTGGGGATGGAGGCAGAGGAGCCCGAGCCCTTTCCCGAGGTGGGTGAGGGGTGAGGAGGAGCTGGGGTTCCTGGGTGGTAGGCTGAGCCCCCACGAACCTCCTGACCCAACCCCAGGCAGACACGCCTTCTCCCTTCACACTGGCTGCTGGGGCCCTCTAGACACCCCTCACTGTCAGTTCAGATCTCCTACTACTCTCTGAAAGCTCGACCACCCCAGACCCCTCCAGTTCTTGAATCAGACCTGTCCGTCCCCACCGCCAGGCTTTTGTTCACGCTGTTTTCTCAGCCTGGAATTTCTTTTTCCTCCTGCCCAATCTTACTCATCCTCAAGGTTACCTCTTCCATGGAGCATTCCCCGATCTCACAGGAAGAATCAAGTTCTCCCACCTCTGGGCTCCCCTACACCCCTAGCGCACACGTCTCTCCACTGCTTACTTGGTTTTGCTGCTACAGTTAGCTGTTTATGCACTTGCCTCCTCCTCCAGGCTTCCAGTGACTGAAGCATCCCCATGCCCTCAGCCACCTCTGCATCCCAAGTGTTCAGCACAGGGCCTGAGTCTGTTGACATACATGATAAAGGTAAAATGGAGGGCATGGCGGGGTCTTGGGGTTGATGGTTTTGGAAGCAGAGACTCTAGCTAGGAGCTTCCCAACCTGCAGAAGATGGCCCGACCATGGCCAGGAAGAGCCCCTCTACCATCCAGATTTTTATCAGCATGTTCAGCATGTAGAGGCAGAGGGCATGCTGGCTCCACACAGAACAAATGATCAGGCTGACTACCACCTACAAGTGAGTCACGGGTCCCAGAGTATGCACATGGAGAGGGCTTGCCCTCCTCAGTGAGGTGAGCTGCAAGGAGCCACACACTCACTCCCCTTGTATCCCCAGAATTCATTCCTAGGATGTCTGCATGGGGAAGGGTGCTATCTAGGACCAGGGCAGGAAGCCTTCTCAGCAAAAAACGTACTGGAGACATGAATGGAGGAGGGATGCCAGCTTTAGAACATCCAAGTGAGGCAAGAGAGATTACGTGACTTGCCTCAGGTCACACAGTATATGAACAATTGTTTTCACGTAGTTAATGAAGTCCTAATTTTCTTTTAAAAGTTACCTCTGCCTCTGGTATCCTACCTGTCCCTTGTCACAGGAAGGGCCCAAGACAGAGGTCAGTTCCAGCCCTTCTGTGTCAAACCCCAAAGCTTTCTGATAGGTATCTTTTCTGCCTAAGTTATTAAGAGTCAGTTTCTGTTGCTAGCACCAAAGGACCCAGACTGATACGTGCAGCACACTCGTGGAACAGATAGGCTGTGAGCCCAGGACTCCCAATGCTAAGTTCACTGCTATTTCTATCCTGCCAAGCTGCCTACCCTCCCTGCCCAGCTGTCCACTGTCCAGCCATCTGTCCCCATGTCTGAGCAGATGGCAAACGTGGAGTGTTCTGGATCCCAAACACAGGGTCTGAGTGTTCTCTGCTTGGGTTGTGCCCAAATGATGACTTCTCCTCCATTCTGCTCTGTTGGTGGGAGATGGGGGTGTGAGTGTGGCAGAGCCCCAAGGGAAGGCAAGATGGAAAGAGGGTGCTCAAGAGGCCCAGCCTGCAGCGGGATCCAGGCCTCTCAGAGTTTTCACTCTTCTATGTGAGTCTGAGTCAGGGACTGGACCATTCACTTGTTCAACTACTAACAGTTTAGTAGCAACTGAACTTACTTTGTGAAACGCTATGAACTATATGGGCTCTCAGGGCATCCTGGGGGTGTGCGGGGAAGCAAAAGGCAGTGACACGTGTGATGGGAGAAGTGAAGGCTGCTGTGGGGGTGCTGGGGGTTGCTGCAGAGGTACCCACGAAGCCCCTAAGGAGGCAGAGAAGACAGGGAAGGTTCCCAGGAATAATCTGTGATGCATGTGAAGGAGCAGTAGGGTCCAACAGCTGTGGAACGAGCGAAAATTGGGTGGGGTGTTCCAGACAGGAGGACATGTAGAGGGGCCTGGAGTTGAGAAAAAGCAGGGCTTGTTCACGGAATGGGAAAAATTCAGTATGACAAGGGGAATACGGGACAAAGACATTGACTGAGATACTCATTTGTCAGGTTCTTCTTGTTTGCCTCCTCCCTCTTCCTTTCCAGAGAGATAAGGCAGACCATGCTCAAAACAGCCCTATGAGAAACATATTATTACCTGTATTTTCTAGATAAGAAAATGGAGATTCTGAGAAATGACCCGCTCCAGGCCACACAGCTCTTAATGACAGATCTGCCCCTCACACCCATATTCCTAAGCTCTCCTCTCTTCCTGCTTTTCAGCCTTTGTTAAAACACTGCTCTGAAAATAGGAAGCGTGACCATGAATGAAACAGCAGACTACAGCAGTTGTGACGTACAAGGTTGGACAATTAATTTTACGAACTCATCCTAGAGCAAGTGCTACACACCTCATTGCTGAATATCACTATGTAATCTTGGGCCAGTCATTGCCTCTAATATGAGTCTCAGCACCCCCAAACAAAAATCGAAGGACTTTAATTTAATGACTTGTAAGGGCTTTTCCTTAAGGTCAGGCTGCAGTTCCGGGGCTGTCAAGTTTTCATGAGGCGATGATGGTGAAGCAGAAGGCGAGCAGCAGAGGGCGCTCCCAGCACCAGGGAAACAAGGCCTAGGGCAATAGAGCCTGGCACAAGCTGCCCCTCTTGGAAGTGTGGGGCGCTAATTCTGCTGAGGCTACCATGTTCAGCTGTACTATTGAGTACGTGCTGTGAGTAGGCCTACCTGTGTGGTGGACAGGAGCCCAAAGGAAGATTAATTGACGAGCAGGATTTCAGAGTCCAAAGGTCATCTGGGTTAACCCTCTGTTCTCCGAGATTCTGAGAACACTCCATTCTGCTCCCAGTCTACGCGCCCTCTAATCCCCAGGTATACAGTTTAATTTACAAAGAGAAAACAGACAATCGCAAATGTGAAGGTGTGATCACGCCTCTCATGGGGCGTGTCCTGGTATTTCCATTCAGTCAGACGCTTGCTCTAACTTGTAATGCCTTGGAATGTACTTTTCCCCTCACTGGAAAAGCCCCTCTTTCCCTCCTCTGCTTGAAAAACATTTTGAGCCTCTTCTAAGACCCTGTTCAAATGTCATCTCCTCAGTGGAACCCTCCCTGACTGCCTTAGGAAGAGCTGGGTATGCCCTCTCCTGCCCTCACCTCATTTGGTAGTTAGCTATTGATACCAGCTGTATCCCTGCCCCACACTGCGCTACCTGCACGCAAACCTGTGGTTTATAATCACTGCAGCCTCTTTCTACTGAGTGCTTACCCTGTGTTGGGTGCTGTGCCAAGGACTGTGCATGCCATCATTCGTGTCTCACTATAACCCTATGGGACAGACACGGTTATTGACCTCTTCCTATACATGTGGAAACTCGGACCTGGGGAGACTAAGTCACTGGCTCAAGGTCACATGGTTGGTAAGTGGCAGAACCAGGCTGCAAAGTGGGTGTGCCTCAGCCCCAGGCCCAGGCCTTACTTAAAACATTAGGTTTACAGCTTATTGTATGGACTCTCCTGTTTCCCATGCTGAATACTCTATCTGGCACCAGGCAAACATTCAAACATTCATATATTTCATAAAAAAAAAATAAATGAAAACTGGGCTGGAGTTTGAGCATGTATACATGGTTCATTAAAAACATCACAAAGCACAGGTGTTGGGACTGGGCTGCCTGAGCATGAAGTCAGGCTCCCCTACTGGCTGCCTGATCTTAAGCAAGACAGTTTTCTCTGTGCCTCAGTTTCCTCATCTGTAAAATGGGGATAACAGTGTCTATACCTCAGGGGGATCTAAAAAGATAAAATGAACTTTGATCCTCACATGAAGGTTTCACATGAGATGCATGTAAAATACTTAGAACAGGACCCAGTAAGCTCTTAAAAATATCAGATACCATTTTGTATGTCAGGCATAGCCCTGCTTTCCCCATAGGTGAGGTCCATGGAGACTTTTAAGATAAGTCTTGGGGTACGCTAGTGAATACATTCTCAGGAGAAAATGAAAAAGTAAAAATTTAAAGACCATGTACATGTATACAACAGAATATTATTCAGCCATAAAAAGGAATGAAATCTTACCATTTGTGACAACAAGGATGGACCTAGAGGGCATTATACTAAGTGAAATAAGTTAGACAGAAAAAGACAAATAGCATATAATTTCACTTATCAGTGGAATCTAAAAATGAAAATAAATGAACAAACAAAACAGAAACAGACTCACAGATACAGAGAACAAACTAATGGTTGCCAGATGAGAGCGGGGCTGGGGGGGGGTTGGGTGAAAAGGTGAAGGGATTAAAAAACAGGAAGCAAAATATTTTAAAAGCCCTGCCTTGTGGCGGTTGCTGATTTCCATGGTGTAAATGCTCCATTTCAAGCTGTGGATGTGAGGGGTCATGCTGGCCGTCTTGGAGGAGGTCAGAAATTTTCCTCCAATTTGCTGTGCCTCAGTTTTCTTATCTGTAAAATGGACTAGTAGAAGTACCCAACTCATAAACTGTTGTGATGAAGAAACAGAAAGCCCTTAGAAGAAAGCCTTGCACATAGTATACTATGTCCTAACTAATACTATTGTTGTTAAGAGTTTCAGCAATACTCAGACTCACTGCTGTTTGTCTGGTTCTGACACTGGCCCAGTCCCAGCACCTGGCCTTCCACCTTCTGCCCTGGCAGAGTCTCTGTCTTGGTCATCTGCCTTCTAGGACTGAGGCCTGTCTACTCCTGCATATCTTCCCATACCACCCAGAACTAGAATTCTGACCTAGCCTGTGCTGCTTATACACTTACCCTGGTCAGAAAAGATTCTGCGCTCTGCTCTCTACCTGCCTCTGGTTTCAGTCCCAGATGTCCCTGATGCCAAGCCCTGGCCTGGACTGCCAGGACTGCCTGTGCCTTGCTCCAGATTGTCCACGATGATCCCTTTTGACATGTGCTCTGCTCTCCATCCATTCCAAAACTGCTTCTCATGGGGCTTGTAGCACTCACAGAAGGGAAAGCTGAGGTTCAGAGGGAGGTCTGCTCCCACCTGCAGTTAGGGAGGTCCCTAACTCCTGCCATGCCCCACTGTGGGGTCCAGTCTTCTGCCAGGGCCCCTCCCTCAGCTCTGATTTAACCCTTCTGTGCTCAGGCCCAGCTCAGTTGTGGCAGCGCAGGCTGGGAAGATACTGGCTCTTTAGGGTTTGGTAGAGAAGTCAGGTAAACGGATTCAGAAGTAGGGCCTGGCAGAGGCTACATCTGAAAGCATTACCTGGGTCTGAAGCTCTTTAGCCAGGAGAGAGAAGAGAGTATGAGCCAGGAAGTCAAATGGAATGGGGTGGGGGTGGGGGGCATTGGGACTTGCAGTCAAGCCTGAAAAGAGTCTGACCTGAATTGAGACTGAATCCATTTTACCTGCATACCTACTATGTGCCGCATGCTTTCCAATCCCTTATTTCATTAGACCCTTATGACAACCTTGTGAAGAAGAGATTACCCCACTTTGTACAGGAGCTAAGAGGTGCTCAGAGGGGCCACGGACTGGCATGAGAGCAGGGAAGTGGTCACTCTGGTCCTGCTTAGGTGCCCGATGGAGAGGACAGGACAAAACCTGGTCCTGGGCCAAGATGGTCGATTCTCTCACTGCCTTGTGTCAGTTGGACAGCTGGAAACCTGGGGCCTAGGGTGGGCTGTCAACAGAGATCCTCAGTCAAGGGTAGAATCCCTTAAAACACGATGGGCTGATCATTTTGAGGCTGCACACCTTAAGGCAACCATAGTCCACCGGAAAAAGGGCAGATTCAGAGGCAGAGAGAACTAAAATGCTGTGCTTTGCCGCCTTCTCCCCCAGGGGCCCAGGGCCAAGCAAGAGCTGCCTGCTGCAGGGCTGTGGTAAAGATCACTGAAGGGACAGAAGTAAAGGACTAGGCAACCGGAGGCAGACGGGCTCCTCGTTGTTACTGCTGACCTCCAAACCTCATTTCCGGGCTCCCTCTAAGTCAACCCAGCACGGGACACTCCTGCTCTGGCGGTGGCGTCAGCTACAAAGGCCCGGTGACTATTTCCTCAGGCTCTGTCAGGTGTTCCTGGAGCTAATGAGAACAGTGCAAGAAACAATGCCCTTGGGCTGTTTCCAGCTCCCCCACGTCAGACCCACAGTCCTTGGGGAGGGAGGACCAAAGAACCCGAAGCCCAACTTAGTAGGATTCCCTAAATCATCCTCAATCATGAAAATGCCGCCCCCTCCCCCCACAGCAGCCATGCTCACTCTTGCTCCCCCTTGTTCTCCAGCCTTTGTTCCTTCTTCCTGGGCGGGCCTCCCTGCTCCTCCCCTCTGAGTGGTGGCGACCTGCCCTTCCAAGGCCTGTTTCAGCTCACACCTCCCCCAGGAAGCCTTCCCAGGGACTCTAGCACAGGCCTGGGCAGATTTTTTCAGGCTACTTCTCCAAGTGTCACAGTCCATTAGCTATTTATTTTATTATTCAGGTGGTCACCCCAAAATTGCCTGGGGGTTCACTGGTGAACTGTGATCAATATCTTGCCTAGCTCTAGTCTAGCACATGCTGCCTTCTTTTCTGGCTGAATTCCCCGCACCCCACAGTGTTTGATTTGTGACTTGGAATCTCATGGATCTAACCCCACCCTGGGCTGTTCCCTGGCTCTCCTGTCCATAATCTTGGCTTCTGTGAGCTTCCCTGGCTGAGAAAGGGTAAGGGACAGACCTCCTTCTATGATCCCCCGAACAGGGAGCCCAGAGTAGAGGAGGAGGGTTGGAGGGCAGGGCAGTGTACACCCACTTTTTCTCTGTGCACTCAAACTTGGAATGAAGAGAAGGAGTGACCAAGTGGGTGAAAAAGAAGGAAGAAAGGAATGAGAAAGAAAAGGAGTAAAAGATGAGAGAAAGGCAGCTGCATGGGACTCAGGACAGGGGTCACAAGAGGACAGACAGGCCTATGATCCAGGCTGCTGTGGATCATGCTTTAAGGCTCTATATAGATTACCCACTGACTACACAACTCCCTCATTCAACAGTCTCCTTGTTAAAAGTTTTGGGATTCCCCTCCTTCAGGCAGCCTTCCCTGATGAATTCTGATCTCCTCCCCATCCCCTGGGCTCCCTGAGCTGCCCTACTTGGGACTCACTGATACCATGTCCCATGTTGGCAGGTCCTCAGGGGAAGGGCTGGGGGTCTCTGCCTCCCTGGCTGTAAATTTCTCATTTATCATCTGTAGACAGGGATTACACTGTCTTTTTTGGCCACCTTTCTTTTGTCAGCTTCAAAGGGTGGTTTGGGACACATTTTGCATTGTTATTTTAAACCCAGTTTGTCTCTAACATAATCTTGAGATAAGACCTGCTATACTCTTCCATCCATTTCTTTGCTATCAGGCTCTGTGCTGGGAGATAACTGACACCCAGTCCCTGTTCTCAACCAGCTTCCACACGGGTGAGTGCAGTCAGAAGTGTGCTAAGTGTCACTGAGGCCGTCTTAGGGGAGTGCCTAGGAGGACACAATGGGAGAGTCTGGGAAGCTGCACAGAGGAGATATCTGAGCACCTAGGACAGGAAGGAGTCACCAGACAGCAGCAGGGAGGGCATCTCTGGCAGAGAACTCTGCGGAGGCAAAGGCCTAGAGAGGAGGAGGGCACTTCAGTGTGGCTGGAGAGGGGACTCAGCGCATGGCAGAGGGCTTTGTACATCAGGCAATGACATCCTGACTTCAGCTCGCAGGCCACGTTTTCTCAGTGGGAGTAAGTCAGGAGAGAGAGCGACGGGGGCTGGAATCACCATTCTATCTGGCCATTAGAAGTCTATGTGTGTCAGGGAACGTTGGGGTGCAACACCATGGATGGATCTCAATCTATGACACAAAAGACCACATGCAACAGGATTCCATTGATATGAAGACCAAGAACAGACGAAACTCATCCACAGTGACAGGAACCTCTGTGGGTGGGCACTGACTGGAAGGGAGAAGGGGTCATTGGAACATTCCACACCTCCATCGTGGCGATGGTGACACGAGTTCATAGCATCGTCAAAACTTAACAGAACAAATGTTTAAGGTCTGCGCATTTCCTTGTTCATAAAATACACCTTTAAAATGTGTGTGAGCATTTTTTGGTTGTCACAATGACTGAAGGGGGTTACTAGCCAATATTTAGGGGATGAGGTCGGAATGCTTTCACAACAAAGAACTCTCCTACCCTCAGGCCAAGAGGGCCCCTACTGAGAAAAGCTGTGCAGGCTGCAGGAGCTACAAGGGGTTTAAAGAGCAGAGAGGACTGGCTACATCTGGGTTTTGGGAAGACGGAGCTGTGGCAGTGATGGGAGCCCACAAGGTCCAGGCATTTCAGGGCAGTGAAGTGACACAGAAGGTAGACATATGACCTCCACTGTCACTTGCAGACCTTGTATTTGGGCAACGCCAGCAGGAAGAAGGGTGGTTTTTGTTTCATGTGCCACACACAGTTCAATAAGAAGAGCTTTCTTTAGTCTGAAAGTCTGGGAATCTCAGAGCTTTGCTAGACATTGGTGGCCAGATGCTCGTCCCACATCTCACCAGATACAGAAAAGATGGAGACAGTGTTGAAGAAAGGGGGAAAATCTGATTTTCCATAAAGCCATGGTTTAAAGTAAGGAAGAGATTTTTAGTGATGGCACTGTTAAAAACTAAAGGCGTTTGTAATTTTTCTCTTTTGGGGACTGACCTGAGTTTCCAGTTTTTAGAGGCAATGAAACAGGCACAATTAGATGAAATTTGGACCAGGGTGTCTAAAGAGTCCTTGATTCTAAGAAGACTTAGACCACATGTCAACTTGTGTCCTTACGAGGTCCAGCATAGTATCTGGCTGTCTGCTGATGGGAGCATCCCATCTCCGCTATGACATCCACCCACAAAATCATCTGAGTGTCACAGGGAGCTACACCTCACTGTGTGACAGTGGTCACTATCCTCCAGAAGGACAATAATGTGAGGCTACAGATAAAACAGGCCACAGAGCTTAGTGCTACGGGGATCTAGAAACCCAAGCTCTATGCCCCAGGGATGGAGAAACTGAGTTTGGAAGAGGGGAAGGATCTCACCCCAGGTCACTTAATCATGAATAAGCTTAGGATTGAACACGAGTTCATATACCGGGGTGCCAAGGAAATGTATACACATTTTAAGAGATGTTATCTATGTGTCTCTTTTTTGAAGTTGAAATGAATTACAGTAGCAATGTGTAGTATGACGTTTGCTCAAAAGACGACATTAACCAAATGGATGCTAGTGTCACCATGTGACAGGCAGGACAGTCAAAGAAAATGATGGAAGCACCGTTGTTGGAGGAACTCAAGATCATTTTGAAGTGGTATTTGAAATTCGAGAACGTTGTTTGAGTTTCCCCCACGTTCTCCTGACTTAACACCCCTTGACTTCTTCCTATGGGGGACCTTAAAGGACGTGGTGTACCACAGAAAACGGGCTACACTGGTGGGACTTCGGAAGAAACTGAAAGGGCCTGTGCAGTGATACAAGTGGACACTTTGGTCAACGTTGCTCAAGCAGTAATTCGCCGTAATCAGAAGTGTCTGCACGCTGACGGTAACCACTGTGAGCACCTCTTGTAATTGCAGAAGTCAAACGTGACTCGTATTCATCTTTTGTTATCAGTGTATATTGAGTATTACAATTTTAATACAGTGTTTTCTTTTCTTAAAATGTGTGTACATTTTTTGGGTACCCTCTGTATATTTCATGGTGGATTGGTTAAACTTTTGGTAAAGGCTGCCATATATTTTGAAATGTTCACATATCCCCGTGTTCAACGTAGTGGAGACAAAAGCTTTCATGATTAGCCATCTTCTGGAGGTTTTCCATTTCCACTTATAGATCCATTTAAACAATTAATTAGGTGCCTTTAGAATTTATACTATAAATAATTTCTCTCTCCCCACTGCCCTCTCTGCATTTTTGGGAATCTGTCCAGTTATTGAAGATGATAATTTCTTGTTCTTCAAATATGGGCCTTTGTGCTAGAGATGAGTTTCTTTAAAATCTCTATGAGGGAAATGGCTGAGGGCACAAGAATTGACAAAGAAAAATTTGAACTGAGGCCAGAGGTTGTATATTTGCACTGGAAGGGGGATGAGGGAAGACCAAAAATGTTACTATTTTAATTGTTTTATAGTCATTTCAGGTATGTTTTACTATTTAGTCTTAATCAACAACAGTCTTTATAATAGCAAGACACACTGAATAAGATACACAGATTTAACTCAAATGTTCATATTTAAATGACAACAGACATTCAAATCATCTGAGTTTTGTCATTTTGATTACATTATACCTTACTATGCCATAATAACTTTATTTAGTGGTTCATATAAGTCCAACATATGAAGTTTTGTACATAAATGGCCACTTCCAACATTCATTCATTCAGCAACTATTTAGTGAGCCACTGTGGAGAGTTAGGCTTGGTTTGCAAGGCAGGAAGGACACAAGAACAGGTCTCAGAGTCTCTTTGGACTCTTGGCCCTGTATGATTTCTTATTCCTCAGGCACCTGCATGATCTGGTGCTGCCCCTCTCCCCTACCTTTCTCCTTACCACCTTTCCTCTCTTACAGCCACACTGTTTCCTGAAAGCACCAGCTATCCTGACCCCAGTGCCTTTGCACGTGTGGTCCCCTCTTCCCAGAATGCTTTTTTATTCCCACAGGTCTCGTACTCACTTCATTCAGGTCTTTGTTCCGGTATCACCTCCTTACAGACAATTCTATTTAAAGGCAAATCTCTCCACTCTTGCCCTGTCGACTACTCCTCACCTGAATTAATTTTTCTCCGGAGCACCCCTCACTCCCTTGAAATGTTATCCTTGTTTACATTTTATTTTCTGTCTACCTTGGTAGAGCTTGGGCGGGAAGTTTTTTTTTTTTTTTTTTTTTTGGTGATGTATCCCTGGAGCCTAGGACAACCTGGCATGTAACAGATGTTTATATGTATTTGGAGAATGGAATAATGAACGAAGGAACCAGCTCTTGACAGTGTGGGGCGCTCAGCGAGCCACCTGCGCGGGAGGAGTTTTATGTTTCCCTGTCAGTCGGTGGCCCCCACTCTTAAGCCTCCCCATTGCTCCCCTGTCAGGTTCCTTCTGTGAATGGCGTCCTTAGCTACTCAGGCTCAAAACCTTGCCATCACTTCTCATTCCTTTCTCCCTCTAGCACTCACGTCCAATCAGCTGCCAGTTTGGTGACAATGTAGCCTCCTGCATCTTCTTCTTCTCTTTGTTCTTACAACCACCTCGAGTCCAGACCATCGTTCCTTCTCACCCAGACTACTGCCATTGTTTCCTACCTGGGCTCCCTGTCAGCGGGCACTCTACCTCCAACCTGCTCTCCACTGGGCAGCCAGAGTGAGTCTCCTAATGGTCAGGTTTGATCATGTCTCTCCCTAACTCAAAACCTAAAGGCCAGTCCCTTAGCTCTGCACTCAGTGTCCCCAGTGACTGCTCTCACCTTCCTACTCAGCCTTCCTTCTCACTGCTCCTCGTTTCTCCTTTTTGCATCTGCTGAAATGAACTGCTTTCTGATTTCTACTCATGCCCTAGGAGAGCTCACACCAGTTCCACGACTTGCAATATTTCCTTCCCTTCTTCTATTGTACAAATCATTTAGACCCAGCTCAAATGCTAGCTTCTTCAAGAAGCCATTCCTGATCTTCCAGAAGAATAAACCCTTTTTTTTCCTCCACTCTTTCCAGGGGGCTAGCCATCTTTCTTTCAGGGCAGGTCTTGGGAAAGGACAGGCACTATGACATAGAAGAAAGAGCTCATAATCTGGAGTCAGATGATCTGAGCTGGAGGCACAGCTTTCCGGTTCTGAGACTTTTAGAGTATGCCACTGAAGGCAAGCTAAAAACTCTGAGTCTTAACTTCCCCATCTATAAAATGGCAACAGTAACATTACCGATATCATGGGCGTGTTATGAGGATTAAGTATAAGTGACAGTGTAAGAAAAGCTTTGGCAGATATAAATTAATAACTCCAATCACGCTTAGGTGTAAAATAACAGATAAACAAAAGTGTGACTTTTCCCAGGGAATTTGCAAGAATGTCTAATGCTGGCTGAGTCTCACTCACATCCAGGAAAAGGTCAGTGGGGGAGGAATTGTGAGGAAGAGGGACTTGGAGGCCCTAAAATCTCATGTCATTGGGCGATCTGAAAGAGAAGTGGAAGGTATAGCTATAAAGCTGGGGGCTAATGGTATTACTGCTACTGATGCCTGAGCTTTTTCATGCCCCAGGCACTGTGCTAAGTACTCTTCATAAATTACCTCATCTCATTCTTTCACAGAGCAAGAGAAGAAAACCAGGCCCACAGCAGTTATAGAAATATGTGCTCCCCTTGCCCCCTCCACCCCACAACAGTTGAGACCTAAAAGCTATCCTGAAACTCTTCAAAATGATGATCTTACTTTTTGGAATGAGGAAACTGAGATGCAAGAGGTTGTGAGCATTTACTGAAACTGTCCAGTCAGGGAGGAGGAGACTGGGCCTGGAACCCAGATCTCTTCATTCTCAGTTTGGGAGACACTGCATTGCAAAAACTCATTATGAAGTCTATGCAAATGGTACTTCTGGTCACCCTGGCTCTGCTCCATGCCAGGATGCTCACCTCACTCAAGAAGGAACCTCCTGAGGAGGGAGGCTGAGGCCCCTAGAGACTGAACCTTGCCCTCCCTGCCAGCTATCCCAGCCAATGGAGTCTCCTCAAAGGCAACTGACTTTGACCATTGACCATCCAGCTTGCACTCCCTCGATGTACCTCTCAGGGCACCTTGTCTGTGCCAGCTCTGGGGACGCCCAGCTGCCCTTGAGGGAGCCTTGCCCTGAGCTGCCACCTGAGCCTGATAAGGCTGCAACTTAAGCTTCCCAGCAGCTTTGTCAGCAACACCAACAACCACACTAATAACAGCAAGGAGGAAGGGGTGGCCTGACATGGAGGATTTGGGGACTTCGACAAAGGGGTGGTGAAAGGGGCCTAGTTGGAGTAGACAATGTAGGCCTTTACAGAGGAGGGAAGATGACTGGGAGGGCATGCAGTCAGGTCAAAGTAGGGGAAGGGGATGACTCCCAGAATGCCACATCACCTGGTCCAATTGAGGACCCAGGCTCAATGACTCCTGGGAGAAACAGGACAAACACTCTGGAATCTGATCTGTCCAGGACTGATTCATCCTCCCAGACTAAACCCCAAACCTGGAGTGCTTGCATAAGAGAGCTCTTCTCTGAGGTTGAATGAGGCAGATTAAAGGCTAACCTTTTTCTTTTTCTTTCTTTCTTTTTTTTTTTTTTCAGTAAGATGGTAGCAAATGAATGGCGCCTGTTGCTCCAAGTGGGGGCGGGGTTGGAATTACAAAGACTTTCCAGGTACACTCAGATGAATTTCGGGGTTCTGAGGCTTCAATGGGAATAGGATCAAATTGTGTGTGTGGGTGGTGGGGGGGATGAGTATGAAAGATGGGGACCCTTGATTGTAACACATGCTTTGCTACTCTCTGGTGACCTTGGTTAAACCACTTCACTGGGCCTCAGTTTCCCCATGTGTAAAATGAAGAGGTTAAACGAGTTCCAAAGGTTCAGCTGGTCCTGACCCTCTAAGCTGCATGATCCTTGAGACAGCCAGCCCCTCAGGGCTCTGACCCAGGCAATTTCCAGGTTTGGCAGGAGCCTGGGCCTCATCTAGGAAAAAGGGGCAGCCTGGGGGAAAGAGGGGGAGGAGAATGTGCTGGGCTTTCATTTTGGGGGTGGGTGGGAAGCGAGGGATTAGAGCTACACGGTCCGGGGGAGGCGAAGCGAATGGAAGGCTGGGAGCCGCAGTTGACAAGCCAACAGGCTAGCGGCGATCTGTAACCTCCTTCCGGAGCTTCAGACCCTGGAGAGGCGCCGCTGACGGGAGCCGCGCACCAGCCCCGGTCGCAGAGGCTGGGACCCGGGGCCACTACCCTGAGCCCTCCCTGGAATCGCGTCCGAGCTCAGAGGGGAGTGGCTGCTACTCCCACCCCGCTCCGCAGCGCCCGGCCCGTATGTGGGGGACCCCCTCCCCCAGTCCGGGGGCGCCGGGAGCCCCATGGGGGCGTGGCGGGGGCGGGCGCCAGTTTCGCGGCCCTGGGGGGGCTGGAGGAGGTCTCAGTTGCAAGGCCACCCCAGGAGGGACCCTGTGCCCTCCGCCTTCCGGATCCCCACACAAAGGCGCCGACGGTGACGCACACTTACCGGCCAGAGCGGGCTTCGGGCGCCGGCGGGCAGGCAGGCAGGCGGAAGGCTGTGCACGCGCGAGTGTGCGTGTGTCTGCGTGTATCCCTGGGAGTGCGCGAGTGTGTGCGCGCGTGTGTGTGTGTGTGTGACGGGGGCCGCGCTCGGCTCTGTGCGTCTGCGTGTGCGGGGGCGTCCGTCCGTGGGTCCGTCCGCCCGGCGCTGTCCCGCGCTCCGTGCGCGCTCCTTCGCCGGACCGCCCCACCGAATGCGCCTCGGCTGCGGAGTCGCGGGCGCCGCTGCCGGGTGGGTTCGGCACCCCCCAGCCCCGGCCCCGCCCTGCCTCCGGGCGGGTTTACACCGCTCCCCAGGAATTGCGCAGGGCCGGCGGGGTGGCGGGCGGGGGGCGGGGAGCACCGGCGGCGCCCAGGGTCCGAAGCGGGCCGCGTCGCAGACCCTCAATCCCTGACCCAGATCTCGGGCGCCCCCTCCCCCAACTCGGCTCGGAGTCCCCGCAGGCGCCGCCCCCGCGCTGAGGTTGCCTGGACAGGGAGGGCGGGGGAACGGAAACACCGCATCCATTTCATTCATGATTTTTTTCTCCTCTTGGGAGCCCCGGGCCCGGGCTGCGCAGCTACGGCGACCGCCAGAGGGATTCCGGCGGGGCCCTGCGCGCCGAACCCTGTGTGGGACGGACAGGCAGACAGATGAGGGTAGGGAAAGGGGTCAGAGCTGGGGCGGGGAGGCGTTGCATGAAAGGAGGTGAGGTGGTGTTCCCGCAGGATGCTCGCAAGGTGCCCACACCTGGCACGGGCGGCGTGGTCGCATACTGGGGTGCCCACAGTGCCGGCGGCCCGGACTCCAGGGCTGGGAGTAGGTACCCTCCTTCCCACCCTTCCCTGTGCGGTCTCCGGGGAGCAAGACTTTCCTCGGCCAGGTCTTGCCCTCTTGATGCGTCGCGGGCGTGCACCTCTCTTGGCTTTCTCGTGGGCACCAGGGACCCGGCCGCGCAAGGACGCCCACAATCCTACATTTCCCAGGCTGGCACCCATTGGCGGGAGGTTCTTGACATTCCCTCTCCACATTTTTTTTGGTGGTGTTTTTGTTGGTTTTATCATGTATTTATTTATTTAGTTTTGAAGCATTGGGCTGCACACCGGGCGGAGGTCCTAGGCTTCATTTTTACACGAGGAAACCGAGGAGCACCACCTCACGGCTCCTACTAAGGTTCCAGCCACCATCCTCTTTCGCCTGGTTTTCTGCAATACCCTCCTTCGTGGACTCCCTGCTTCTACCCTGGGCCCCTTGCAATTGATTCTCTACGCAGTAGTCAGAGCGATCCTTTAAAAAAGTAAGTCAGATCACGATGCTCCTTTACTAGAAATCCTACCACCCTCTCCATTTCATCCAAGTGAAAGTTCAAGCCTCTATTACGGCCTGCAAGGCCTCTCGTGAGCTGGCTCGCTTTTAACTTTCTTAACCTCACTTCTTACCACTCCAGTCACACTGGCCTTTTTAATGCATCACCAACATGGCAACCACTCTGTGGCTTCAGGACCTTTGCCCTCTGTTTTCTCTGCCTGACAACTTCCCCCAGATAGTCCCAGAGCTTGCTCCTTAACCTCTTACATGTGTCACCTCAAAGAGGCCGTCTGTGACCGGGCTGTTTTAAATTGCAGGCCCATTCCCCGCATTTTCTCCATGGTAAAGATCTTTATTTTGTGTTCCTTGACCCTGAGTCTCTCTGGCTCTTTACTGCTGGTTCTCACCTCAGTCCTCTGGTATCTAAGTCCTCCATCCTCACCGGCCTACTTTGTTCTATAAAAAACAAAACAGTATTTTCTAATTGCTAGCCTTTGTTCATGCTGTGCATTCAGCTTGGAATGCTGTACCTCCATATCTTACCTAATTTTCAAGGTCCAGTTCAAATACCTCCTCCATGGAGCCTACCCTCATCTTCCAAGGGACACTCGGCCCTCCTGTTTGCTGTACTAGCAGTTCCTTGTCTTGTTCCCCAAGTGCACTAGGCACTTCCGGTATAGGACTGGGTCTCCTCTCTCTCTTCAGTTCCCAGAACAGAAGGAACCAACAGTACATGTTTGTGGATCAAGGGCAGTGAATGGGAGGCCCTGGCCTGGGCCTTGATTAATCTCTAGGAGCAGCACAGAGCCCAGCTAATTCTTCTCCTTAACCCCACATAGTTTCTGTGAGGCAAGAGGAAGCCTCAAATAAATGCCAGGTAACCAGGCCATGATGCTTGGCCTGTTTGGAAATGTGGGTGGACGTGTCAGCCGGTGCTCAAGGACATGCTCTCCCTCCTTGAGCATCTGACCTCTGTGGTTCTGCATAATGGTGATTTACCCCAGACAGTGTCAGTGCTAGCATAAATGAGTGATTACTGTGTGCCAGCCACCGTTTTGGGGTGTTTTCAGTGCACTGCTCTATTTAATCTTCATGGCAACTTTGAGAGGTAGGCATTCTGATATCCCCATTTTTGGAAGAGGAACTGGAAAGAATGAATGACTTAGTTGATAGGTGAGAAGTGTGTGTTTCAAATTCAGGCCTAGCTAATTCCAAAGCTTATAAAGAGCAGGGATGCCTTCATGGGGAAGGGGAATGATGGAGGGGAGGGGAGGGGCTTAGGGAGCCTCCGCAAGGTCATCCTCACCTAGGTTCTTGCTGAGCTCAGCTTGGGAGTCACAGAAGCTTGGCGCTCTGGAAGGGCCGGGAACTGGCAGGTTTCTGTCCGTGGTGCCCGTGGTGCCCTGTGGTGGAAGCCGGTCCTTGTCCGTCATCAAGTCAATTTCACAAGATCAGAGCTGCCTCCATAACATTCCTAACTGTGTGCTGTGGGTTCAAGCCCCGCCCCAGCTTTCAGATGTGGATAAAAATGCTTACCTAAAAGGATTATGGCCAAGTGTGATGATATACCTAGAAGGTAGGAAGGGCTCAAAAATGATCTTTCCCCCTTCTTGCAGGGAGTTTCTCTCATGTAGGGGTATACCTAAATTAGCTTTCTCACCCCGTGTCTGCCCTGTACACCTCTTACTGAATAGTTTCCAGTTCTCACGGTCTCTCACATATTGCCCTGGGGAGCAGGTAAGGAAGAAAAGTCTAGCATTTATTGAGGGCTGTACCATTAGCTCTTCATGTTGCTTCCCTTCATTCTCTCCTGTCATCTGCACAGGCACCTTGGGAGGGAGGTATTGTTGTTATCAGCAAGGAAGCGGGCCCAGAGAGGTCCAGGGACTTCCCTATGGCCACAGCCCTCATTAGGTAATGGCGGGAATGAAATTCTAACCTACAGTGACTTTGCACAGAGCCAGCACCCCTCTTCCCTAACCTCATCATCATGGAAAGCACTCCCATCAAGTAAGTTCCTTGCTCTTCTGTGATGGGGAAGAGGGAGCATTCACTGAAACCCATGACAATGAAGGAGTTGAGAGGACTAGGCTTATTGGGTCATTTTATGTGACTCGTTTACCCTATGGATGGAGGAGGAAGAGGGATTTGGGAAAGAGAAAGATGGTCTGAAATAGAGAGTGTCTTGCTGGTGTTGTGTGATGGACTGTTAAGAGATTAGAGTCAATAGCTTTTGCAATTCATTCTTGGTGATGAAATGTTTTGCTTGAGTGAAAATGCTCCCCTATCCAGATTTTTATTTATTTACTTGTTTATAATCCACCTCAGTCCACAAAAGATTTGAGTTAGCTTACCACAGGAGCAGAAACCATAAAACAATTAAAATATCAGTCAGGACAGAATCAGGACCCATGAAAGTGTGAATAAACTTTGAGAGACAAGACCAGGCTTGATAATTACAGCTGATTTTTACTGAGTTCTTGTATGCAATAGAACTTACGTACCTTATGTCATCTAATCCTTCAAAGAGCCCCGTAGGGTAGGTGCTATCATTATTTCCACCTTGAGGTATAGGGAACTGAGGCTCAGAGAGTTTAAATATGCCCAAAATCACATAAGTAACAAGTGGCATACCCAATATTTGAATCCGGTTTGATATTGGAACTCATGTCCTTAACCACTATCCTGTCTTGCCTCTCTAATAGACAAAAGACCTTGAATTTGCAGATCACAGGGGCCTCTAGAGGACTGAGACACAAATTTGGTTCTGATCTTGGATGCCAAAAAGAAAGGGAAACAGGTAGAATGAATACCCTCACATCTTTCAAGTCTTTGCTCAAGTGTTGTCACCCTTTTCTCAAAGAGACCTACCCTGACCACTCTCCTTAATTTGTACTGGAGTCTGACTCTTTCTGCTTCCTTCAGACACCCCAATCTCCCTTTATCTTTTCTTTTATGATGGCACATTTTCCCTTCTAACACTGGATAATTTCTAAACTATATCATATATAATTTATATAACATGTAAGATATCCTATGATATGTCCTATATTAATAAACTTATGTACACATTACAAATCAGTTCACCTACTTAATGTGTCCACTGTTTAGTTGTCTGTCTTCTAGAATACCAGGCCCACATGGGCAGGCATCTTTAATATATTTCAAGTGTCACAGACAATGCCTTATTTATACCAGGTACTCAATAAATGTTTATTGAACACATGAATGATTGTTTTAGAGAGGAGGAAACAGACCAATAAATCTAAAGTGGCAAAGTAGGTTGCTTGGGTTTTGTTAGCTCATACTTTCTTTTCCTTCCCTTCCTTCTTCTTTTCTTTTCTCCTTTTCATAAAGAATTTGTAGCAGCTCTAGCACTTAGCTCTCAATGCAAGTCTTTAAGAGGGCTTTCTGATGGTAGACCCTTAGGGTCCTTGTGGCCAATGACCTTGGTATCAATGTTTCAGCAAATGCATAAATGGGATTCATGAAGCTGATTTTAATGGGGTCTCTTGAAAGCATCCCCACATGTAAATCAGCAAAGGTAATCCTTGTAAAGGGCTAGGAGTAGTGTCCAAGTACCAGTCCCAAGGATTTGGGATTTGGAGCAGATGCTATGGGGATGGAAATGGGAAAAGAAAAAACAGAGCTTTTGTGTGAAACAGTTGATTTAAAGGGAGAGGACATCCTTGTGTTCCTGAGAGCTCTACTCCAGAGTCGTATTTCCTGGCTACAAGCCTAAAGAGTGGAAAGCCAAGGACGTTAGCAAGGTTTGTCAGGAGAGAACCTGAGCTGAGACCAAGTGCTGGGCTGCATGTGGGTGGGGAGTGTGATGTAATCTTGCTTTAGGAGCTTGCCACAGACCCGACCAAACCTCTGGGGGCTGCAGACACCAGCCTGTCAGCTCAAGGTGAAGGCCAAGGACACCTGGCTGCTGATCCCAGGAAGAAACATCAGAAACACTTGTCTCAGGAGGAGTGGGACTCAGGAGTTTGTCTCGCCCATGGTCACGGCTCTGGGCGCCTGCAAAGCAGAGTTATTCAATGGATATTTTATCACGGGCCTCCTGTGAGTTAGCCACTGTCCCAGAAGCTTCTCTGCTGTCATGGAACTTACATTCTAGTGGGGACGCACTGCCAATGAACCAGGTTAAAACAGTGAACGAAAGGATACTTTCAGACAGTGGTAAGTGCAATGAAGAAAGAGAAAGAGTGGGGTGATGGGGAGAGAAGGTGGAGAGGGGTCACTCTTGCTTGGGTGTTCAGAGACGGCCTCTCCGAGGAGACAACATGTGAACAGGGCCTTGCATTACTGGAAGTAACCAGCCATGCAGAGTAGGGGGAGAGCTCCCTAGGCAGAATGTTCTCTTCTAGGCACAGCAGGAATGCCAAGTTGAGAGGGGGTGGGAGAGGAGGGCAGGAGCCAGCCTGCATGGGGCCTTGAAGGCTGTGGAGGAATTTGGGTTTTATTCTAACATGCTTGGGCACTATGGGAGATTTCTAAATGGGAAGGGTAACGAGATCTGCACTTGAACCCACCCTGAGGATCCTAGAGGGCAGCAGCATCATAGAAGCACTGACCCTTTCAGCCCTTCTCTCAAAGGGCCCTGAGAGGCTGTGCAGCCCAGTGCATCACCAAATACCCTCGTCCAGCGGGCACACACCAGAAACTCGTGGCGGAAACCAGACTCCAGAAGGACTCTGTTTGGCCTGCAACCAATTCAAATTAGTTGCCACCATTAAAAAACAGCTAGGACATTTCAAGTACAAATCCATATGAAAATGAATATAACAGAAGATCTGGCGCTTCAGGCTCACATGCCTACGTGATAGTGACCAATGGAGCTTGGTAGCAGTTCCTCCCTCGAGGCAGGGCATGTTCAGTTCGCCACAGTCCCCATTACTGAGCGTATGTGTTATTTGTTACTTGTCAAGATGCGGCCCTGTTGTTTTTCTGAAAGGAGACAGTCATATTTCCTGTAACATATCTAAAATATCTTATCTGACCCAACTTGCTTCATTTCCCTGGCCTCTGAAAGCATTTGAGTTATGACCCTATCCCTTCCCCCCTGTGAACTGCATACTCCTCATTTGTAAAGTGAGGTATTTGAATAGGTGATTTCAAGGCCCTTTCTAGTTCAAGGCTCTCTGAGTCTGCACTTCAGAAATGAGTTGTGCTATTGACAATACCTAATTGTTCTGCAGATGGTTTTTGAGGGATTGCTCACCCTTGATGCTTTTGTCCTTGAGTTTTGATTTATCTGAGCCCTTGGAAGAAAAATGCCTTTTGTTTTGGGAGTTTATCCTTCATCTTTTGATTTAAAAAAAAAAAAAGAGTACCTCAAACAGTGCAGCATAGCTGCAGTTGCTAAGAAGAGAGAGCAGCAGCAGAGGCCTGGAGACAAGGCCATCAGAAAATTCCTGTCTTCCTCCTGTCCCCAATCCCATCCCATCCTATCCTATCCCTTCCCTTCCCTTTCCCCATCCCTCCCCTCCCATTCCCCCTTCTTCTCTCCCTCCACCTTCTCTCTCTCCCCCTCCTATTTTGAGCAAAGATGTAATCAATGACCCCTTTTGAAAGACCAATCTTAATTACCAGTAGTGTTTGAGCTGTCCTGAATCCAAAGGGTTATTTCTAAAGACTACCCCCACCAAACAGATTCTTAGTGAAATGATCTCCTGGGCTTTAATTCTGGCTTTGCCACTAGATAATCATTTGACTTTGGCCAACTAATTAATGTTCTTCTGGGACTCAGTTTCCCCATATGTAAAATAGAAAGGTAGAGGGAATGCTCAGATACTCTTGTACGTATTTCCTTCTAGCCCTAATATTTTAGGAGACTGCCAGAGATTTAGAGAATAAGGTAGTACCAGCAGGTGGTCTCTACGGCCCTCCTTCCACCTCAGCAAGGCCCTGGAGCCCCTTCATCTTGAAGCCATAATATTTCCCCATAGGTCATTGGCTTGCTATCCTCAGGCTCTCCTCTGGCTATTACATCAGTGGTAAAGGAGGGATTTCTATCCCCTCTTCTCAGTAAATGTGCTGTGCCCTGGGCATCTTACCTTTTTGCTAGGTAATTTTACTTTTAGCATCATCTCTTTGTTGTAGAAAGGGCCAGTGACAGGACCTAAATGTCTGATTATTTATTTATTATTATTATTATTATTTTTTGGTTATTTGTTCAAGTCTTTATAGCCGCAGGGAGGATTAACGATTTAAGTGACACGTGCGCCCCCTGGTGACTCATGGAAAATTTGCAGAAAGGCTCAGTAAATAATCCTACTCACTGAATTTAAATCCGGCCTTTGCCTAATCCTCAAGGTAGGATACAAGAAATGGGCATAAATATCCTGTAAAGTAATATACAGTTTATAAATGAAAAGGTTGTCACTAAGCTTGTATTTCCACGCTCAGAGCCAGCTTTTTCCCATTTGGCATGTTCATTTCTCGATTCTTTTGTTTTTTCACTTTTATTTTTTGAAGATTTTTATGAAAATATAGCTAACATACAATATTATAATAGTTTCAGGGGTACAACATAGCTATTCAACATTTATACACCTAAAGAAGTGATCATCAGGGTAAGTCCAGCAAGCACCTGACACCGTATCATGCTATCGCATTATTGACTAACCATATTTCATATTCTATGCATTACATCCCCACGACATATTTGTTTTATACTTGGGAATTTGAACTTTTAATTCTCCTTCACCTTTTCCCACCTTTAAAAAATTTCAATTACAGTTAACATTCCATATTTTATATTACTCTCAGATGTACAGCATAGAGGTGAGACATTTATATAATTTAAGAAGTGATCCCCCTGACTAGTCCAGTACCACCTGGCACTGTACATAGTTATGCCATATTATTGACTATATCCCCTATGTTTTACTTTAGATCTCCATGACTATTTTTTAACTACCAATTTATATTTCTTAATCTCTTTATCTTTTTCATCCTGTACCCCAACACCCTCCCATCCATCACCCCAACAAATCTAGTACCCATCTGACACCATACATAGTTACTACAATATTTTTTTATGCTACACCCCACATCCCCCTAACTACTTTGTAACAGCTATTTTGTACTTCTTAATCCCTTCCCCTTTTTCACCCATACCCCCAACCCTGCTCTCCTCTAGCAACCATCAAAATGTTCCCTTATCTATGAGTTTGTTTCTGTTTTGTTTATTTTGTTCTTTATAGTCCACATACAAGTGAAATCATATTGTATCTGTCTTCTCTGTCTGACATACTCCACTCAGCACAATACCCTCCAAGTCCATTCATGTTGCAACAGATGTCAAGAATGCATTCCCTTCCATGGCCGAGCGATATTCCATTCTATATGTGTACCATCTACTTTGTGCCCACTCATCCATTGACAGATGCCCAGGCTGCCTCCACATCTTTGCCACTGTAAACAATGCTGCAATGAACCCTCAATTCTTGACTTAGCAGGTGGAGTAGAGGATATGTGAAGTTTGATACTGCCATCCTTTAGTTACACCTGCTTCTCAGTACAACAGTGGAATTGGTTATTTCAAGAGTAATCAGCTCTCAGTGGTTGGAGGTGTAGAAGCAGATGTTGCTTGAGTTCTTTTTGGGAGTGCTATAAAAGGGAAGAAATAAGGTTAGGTTCACTTATTCAAATGATCAAATATTTACTGAGTATATACTATGTCCTAGAAGCTTTCTAAGTTATAGAGTGTACAAATTGTGTGCAAAATAAAGTCCTTGTTTTATGAGCTTATATTTTATTGGGGGAACAACCCCTAATGTGCTTTTATCATCAGAGATTTTGAGATTCACCAATTTCAAATAATGCTAGCCTGGTCTGACAAAAAAAGTATAATGATGATTTTGGCCAGGAACTTGGGGGCCTGAGAAGTTTTGTATATCATGTATATCAGAGCGAAAGCAACTGAGGCTTCTGAAAACATCACCCTGACAGATAGGGGCCCTGCCACTGGCAGCTGTTCTGGGTCATGAAAGTGGAATCTGAGGGAGGCTGGTTCAAGGTCTTCATTCTCCAGGGTACAGTTGGTCCTGGGTGTAGCCTGTGGATGAGAAGACAGGAGAGAGAGGAATAGATACAGAAATCAGGAGTTGCATGTATTTATAGGTTACCAGAGCTAAAAAGCACCTTAGAGATGATCTCGTCTAACATCCTCATTTTAGAGATCACGTAACCGAGACTCAGAGAGAAGTGCTCTGCCTGAAGTCACAATGAATGATTAGTAGCAAATTGAAATTAAAAATAGAATTTGTATGTATTAATAAGGACAAGCAAATAAGTGTAAATAGTGTGGTTTCAATTTAGATAAACATCGTATGTGGTTATGTTTTGGAGGTGAGATTGCAAAATTTTAAAAAAATGTTTGGCAACAATATTCCCTTCCACATCATTCAGTAAATCAATCAGAGTAGTATCCCTCAGTGTGAAATATTCTGTTTCCAAAACACAAAAACGCTTCTCAAGCCTTGAGCTTCTTTCTTGGTGGCAAGAGGTGTAAGGCCTTTTGCATTGAGGGGGATGTCCTAGCTTGCCTAAAACCACTGAACCTCTAAAAACTTCAGATGGGGCAAGCACGTGTCTGGATTATTATACTTATCTCCTGGATAGCCAGAGTATTTGTCACTTCTTGGCCATCAAGTCAAACTTGATGTCATCAATATAGTGGACCAATATGGTACTTTTGGAATGTACAGATGGTCCCTGTCTCCTCAGAATATTTTGTGACAGAGAGTACAATTGTTGTATACTCTTGCCCATCCCACCTGAAGCAAACTTCTTGTGATTATTCTTACTGATGACTATTCAAAGTAACGCATTTGCCAGGTCAAGAGCAATGTTACTATATTCTAGTGAAGGTGCCAAATCTAGCACCGCAGTTGCACTTGGTACTATTGCTTGGTAGATAATAGCAGTCCACTGTCATCTGCCCTGTTCATCTGCCTTTTACAAGAGTCCAGCTCATGAGTTAAATGGACATACGATGGAGACAACCACCCCTGCATCATTTACATTTTTGAGGGCAGTACCAACCTCTGCCATTCCCTCTAGAAAGCAGTGTTGCTTTTCTATTTATTATTTTGGCTGGAAGAGGGTATAGTTTTGGGGACTTCACTTGATCTTTCATACTACAGTAGCTTTGACTCCATAGGTCAAGGAACCAGTTTGGGGCTTTTGCTAACTGCCAGATAAGGCCATTATGATGATATATTTAAGAGCTGGGAAGATGACTACCAGTTGGTCTGTGGACTCAGACGGTTCACTGTGAGATGGACCAGGCCTAGGACTGTCTTTATTCCTTGACTCCCATATGCCACTTCTCTAACAGGGGCTGATGATAAGCTTTGGGTCCCTGGGTCTCTGTCAGCTCACACTCTAAATATAATAACAGCTCTCAAAACATCTAGGTATTCCCTTTTACCCAAATATTGGCATTACTCAAAAACTGGAGGGTTCACTACCACACATACTTACTGTGGTATTTCAGGGTACTTCTCCAAGGGGACTCAGCCTTCCTTTTTTTTAAAAAATATTAAAATATAGATTTTTTGAGGCTTTTGTTTTTGAAACAGTTATAAACTTACAGAGAAGTTACAGGAATAGTACAAATAAATCTTGTGTACCCTTTCTCAGAAACCCAATTCAAGTTTCATCAAGAATGTCCTTTACAACAACAACAACAACAACAACAACAACCCAAAAAAAAAAAAAAAGAAAAAAGAAAGAAAGAAAGAAAGAAAAGAATGCCCTTTATGCAAAAGGATCTAGTCAAGGATCACGTGTCTTCTTTGCATGTCACGTCTCTCTGGTCTTTTTCATTCTGCAATAGCTTCTCCATCTTTTTTAACTTTCATGACTTGCGTATTTTTGTTGGAAGATCCCGGGCTGGTCATTTTGTATAATGTTCATCAACATGATTTTGTTCAGTATTTCCACAAGTTTAGACCTAGGTTATACACTTTGGCTAGAATAGCACAGAAGTGGTGCTGTGTCCTTCTCATTACAGTCCTGCATGTGGATCAGTCCTATCAAAAATGGGTCCACCATGCTTCTCCTCTTTGTAAATAGGAAGAATTCTGTGGAGGAAATACTTTGAGTTTATATTAAACCCCATTCCTCATCCCATTTTAATCCACTAGTTTTAGCATCCATGGATACTTCTGGCCTGAATTAATGATTACTCCAGTGGTTGCCAAATGTTGATTTCCTAATTCTATCAATTTTCTGTTGGCATCCTCCTATAAGAAAACACTTCTTATTCTCCCCATTTATTTATTTTTTATTTATATATTTATGTCATTGTGAACTCATTGATTTCTATTATTCATTGCATTATAATCTGGTCCTATCATTATTTGAATGCTCGTATCGTCCCAGATTTTTGCCATGAGAGTCCCTTTAAGCTGGTTTCTGTGTTTGTGTGACATGTCACCATCATTCTTTGAGCATGTCCTTGCTCTTTAGAACAAAAAGATTTTTCTAGAGTCGTCTTGTTCTTTTCCTGTCCTAGTCCTAGAATCTGCCATTATTTTTTCAAATAATCTTCCTTTCTTTAAATGGAGAATGGTCCAAACTAAATGCGCGCTGAGCCGTGTTCCCCGCAGGGACGGCGGGGCCTGGGGACACGGGGCAGCAGCTGCAGGGGAAGCCGCGCCGCAGCCCGGTCCGTCCACGCAGCAAAGAAAAGAACAAAGTGGGTTGGCAGACCGAGGACCAGGATGAACAGGACATCCCCTTCTGGCTCTGAGAAATAATGAAGGGCGCCAGGAGATGAAAACTCCCCTAACAAGGAGGGGAAGGCGTTGGAGAAGGCAGCGACGTGGGTGCATCCCCACGTCACGGCCTCCAAGTCCCAGCCTCCGACCACCTTGCTGGGCCCACAGCCGACCCTGGCGGGGAGAGAGAGCGGGCGCCGCAGGCCCGCCCGACGCTAAAGCTGCAGCAGAGGCTGCAGGGGGGCTCAGTCAGCCCTCCTCCCTCCCGGGAAGAAGCCAGAGACGTGTCTGTGATGGCGAGACCAGACGTGCCACACGGGGGGAGGGAGATAGGGTAGGTGGCCCGCAGATGAAAGTCCTGTCCCCGGACACACCCTGGGGCCCCAGGGCCTCGTGCACCAGCTCCTGAGAGCAGCTCCAGGCCTTGGCTCGCATGTTCTCCTTCCTGAAGAGTGCGCTTTCGTGGGTGACCATTGCTGGGCCCATGCCTCCCACGGGGCCTCGTCTGTCCCTTGAGCTCTCATAGGTGAGGGCAGCAAGGGGTTGAACCACAGCCAGCATCGCTGCTCTGAGCCTAGATCGTCCCTAGCTTTGTTCTGAACACACAGGTCCAGGCTGAGAAAAAACCACGGGCCAATCCCATAATTCTGTCCCTAAATGCCAATTAATTGTAGACACTACTGCTGACTTAAGTGAACTAAATCCATCACAGCCCCAGCCCCACCCCGGATTCAACAGAACAGTACAGCTGGAAGCATGAGCCAGGCAGGGGGAGAGGGGAGGAAAGGTAGACCCCTGGGCTGGGTGTGGTGGGCATCTAGACCAGGGGTCCCCATCCCGCGGGCCACGGACCAGTACTGATCTGTGGCCTGTTAGGAACCCTGCCACTCAGCTGGAGGCGAGAGGCGGGGGGAAGCTTCATCCGTACTGACAGCCGCCTCCCGACCCTGCATCACCGCCTGAGCTCCGCCTCCTGTCAGACCAGCGGCGGCATTAGATTAGTTGTGTAATTCTTTACATGAGGGCTGTCTGGAAAAAATCCAGCTGTAAATGCCTCTGTTTGTAATATTACATGGCTGCATACTTTCTGGACAGCCCTATGTTACAATGTAATAATACTAGAAATAAAGTGCACAATAAATGTAATGCACTTGAATCATCTGGGAACCATCCCCTATCCTCCCCCTCGTCCATGGAAAAAATTGTCTCCCACGAAGGTTCCTGGTGCCCAAAAGGATGGAGACTGCTAATCTAGACCACCTAGACCTGCTCACGTGCCAGTGTTAATGGTCTCCACAGAGGCAGGTGGAGCCCACCTAAGCTTTGGTTCAGATATGGGGACTGACATCCAATCACACAGAGAGGCCATGAATATCAGGAAGCATTTTCCACAGGAAACCCGTCTTTGGAGGAGTCACCTTTAGTGACAAATAAGGTCTAATATATATATATATATTTGTGTGTGTGTGTGTGTGTGTGTGTGTGTGTGTGTGGCCAATAGGGGCACCTATCACTGTGGATTCAAGTGATTTTAACATAGTGCATTACAATAAATTTCAGGGGTTGATATTTTGATTTTTTTTGTTTGTGTTAGGTTTTGGGGGTTTTCTTTTTTGGTTTAGTTGCCCCATGTTTGCCAGTGAAAGGTTGTGTCTTGACACTCGTCTCTGAGTCTTTCAGATTCCTAGCTTTCAGATGCAAGGTGCTCTTTCCCTGTCTGAGGTTTCTGTAAGGGACCATTGCTCCTTCGGGTGGTGGCGTGTCGTATTTGGAAACCAAGATCTGGGTTAGAACAATGCTCATTGACGCTGGGATGTCATTGCTTCTAGACCATTTTAGCAGGCCTTGGAAATATAAATGAATCAAAAAACAAATAAATATAACTTTAAATTTCTGAATGTATATTCATATTTGCTATTAAAATTTAATATTACAGGAAAAAAACTAAAATCTATTGGAGTATTGTTTCCATCCCCCCCAGGTTGTTAGCACTAGAATAATATATCTGTGTATGTGTACATACATAGTTATCTGTGTGCATATGCATATACATACAGGTAAATATGGATATTTCTGTATCTATCCATCTATCTATATATGTTGAAAACCATTAACTTATACTTAATACCTCAAATTCCAATCTAACACCAATCCAACAGGGTTCACAGCTTTCTCTGTATTTATTTGTATTTGCCTTTTCCACCTGGAAGAAATCTGGCTTCCGTTATGTTCACTATGTTTACTTATTTGCTGAATTCCCCTGAATATGACAACTGACATGACCCCACTAATCCTGCACTCTGCTTGGACACCCTCCTCATGCAGGCCCTGATCCAGCTGGTCTTCATGACTCCACTCTTTGCTCTGATGTCCCTGCATGGGTTCGTCAGCCTCTCTTTCGTTTGAAGGGTTCTGGGTCTGAGACCTGGCTCAGGTTTGCAAACAGGGTAAAGCATCCTGACACTCTGTTGAGATGGCTGACCTCAATCTTTTGCTCATTCATCCTTGATTACAGTTTATTATACATATGAAGTGATACATTCAATGCCTGTAAATGTTTATTGCCCTCAGGAATACTGTGTTGTCTTTTCCATCTCCACAGAGTCCTCTAGGTCGGGACCTCAGGCTGCTTTTCTGACATTACTGCCCATTGTGGTAATAAGGTCATCTTGCCCCTGACGATTAACGCTGCTATTTGCCTTTACTGTTCCAGAATGCTGTCATCCCTATTGAAACCAGGGAGCCCAGCTCTGTAACAGCATTTCCTACTGTCAGCTTCAGTCTGCAGAGGACAGCCACCATTGAGCTTCTCAGTCAAGGGGACCCCTCCCTTATTGGTATTCGTTTTCACCTTGATGGCGGTGGCATCCTCTGGACTGTTCTGAGGAGCAGAGCCTGAAACAAGGATTGCTGTGCAAGTGATTTAGTTAATCAGTGTTCAGGAGGAACCTGTAAGAAAGGGAGGGAAGCAGAATAGGGAATGGGTGGAGCTAAGCATAGAAATAGGTTCAGGTACTGCTTAGTCTCATCTCGATGTTGAATATAAATCAACTGTCCCATCTTGAGGCAAGAAAGAAGGGTTTTTGTAATTTTCCCCTCAGTCGAGCACCTCAGGATGAGGTGGCTCCATTCACACAAAGACAAACCTCTGCAGAAGGTTGCAGGTTTGAGCCATTATCAGTGGCACCTGCACCAGCAGGTGGAAGAACAAATGGAATCAGAACCACAAAAGGAGTCTCAGGGGGTCTGGAGAGGTCACCAACAGTGTCTGCAACATCTGGACAGGCCTCAGCCCTAGCTGACTCTGAATCTGCTTATTTTGTGTCTGCACCTTGAGAAGTGACTATGGCTGGAGGAAGGATCCGGGGACTAGTATCACTTTAAAAATGACCAACAGCCTCAAGTGAACCCTTAATACTGCCAGGAAACTAAGGTACATTTTCCTAGTCTATTCACCTCTTGTTCTCCTACGTGACTATTGTGTGACTTCTTCTTTCCTTGTGCCTCTGACACCTTCTCTACCATCCTCACTGTCAACAGACAACCTTAACTGGAACAATAGAAACAACCAGAAGAGAAATTCCTCAAAGTTCCAACTCTACGTTTATTACCTACCAGTATCTTTAACCACGCACCTTCTCTTCCCTTCTGTTGCTGTAAGTGAACGATCACTATTCCTACTAAGGCTGACCCCATGGTAGTGGAGATTGGAGGGTGAAGCCCCAACCAATGGCACTGCCCATCTAGCAGGGGGCCACTCTTATCCACATCTAAGGGCTGTACTACCCAGAGCTAAGAGGGAGCAGGGCAAGAACTATCTTGGTCACTCTCTCCTGCTGTCTGTTCTCCTGGTGGTCCCTCCCCATGGCTGAGCCAAGGAAGCCCAGGAGTTTAGTCAGTAGGAGGTAGTCTTCTGGGGTACAGAGAAAGTCAGATAAGGGTGGAGAATTGGTTGAGGTGGGGGCAAATGGACAATAGCCAGTACAAATGCAATCTATAGACTGCTGATTTTCACATTTTTATCTCCCCAAGAACCTCTTAATTCCAGACTCAGATATCTACTTTTCTGTTGTATTATTTAATGTATTACTACATAACAAATCTAGAGGCTTAAAACAATTCATATTTATTGTCTCACAGTTTCTCTGGGTCGGGAATCAGAGCTTGGCTGACTTGGGTCTTGGCACAGGGTCTCATAAGGCTGCTAGCAAGGCACGGCTCATCTTTTATATGTGATCATATTTGGCCTGAATGTTTCAACTAAGGACCGTGGACCCGTGTTTATAGAATGATGGGACTATGCCATTTTCTGGTTGGTGGAACAGAGACCACAGAGGGGAAGAGATTTGGGTGCTGGTTGCTACTTGTTGACAGATATTCTTCAGTGGGATGAATTTGCACACATCAGTACTGTCGTGAGGACTGTTGTGGGCATGACTTTTGGGCAGTTTCAAATTGTCTCCCAGGAGGTATATGATTGGAAATAGATGACCCCATCTCTATTATGATGGTTGTGTTGGTGAAAGTTTACAGTGAGGACAGGATTCTGGGCTATTCTGCCCTCTGCTTATGGAGGCTCCCAAGAAGCTGAGCTGCGAGGGAGAAGAAGAGGCCTCCCTTGGTGTGACTACAGCTGTCATCTGCTTATGGGACAAGTATGGTCAATCTTCACACACATTTGCTGGGATGCTGAACCTCTTATTTTCCAGAAGGGGGAGCTGAGAGAATGAGTCTATGAGCAAACAGGACGAGTACCTTGGTTATGAAAACGGTCCTGAAAACAAACAAACAAACAAACAAACAAACAAAACTCATAAAAACTTCAATCATAAGACTAGAGAGTAAAGTATCAAAATATTTCCCCCAAATCATCAGATTTAACAATGATCAACATATAGCCAGTTTATATCCTCTAAACTCTACAACCATCACTGTTAAATTACCTTAAAGAAAATCACAAACGTGCTCATGTCTTATTCAGAAATATTTTGGCATGTTAGTCTAAAAGATAAACTGTGTTGAAATATAAACTCAGTACCAATTTTACCTACAAAATATAACATAAAATATCTAGTCAATGTTCAAAAAAAGAAAATGGTCCTGATTTTTCATTTTACTTGTTAGGGATACAGAGTCTCAGACACATGGGTGGGGCAGGTCCCAGTTTGACATAACCCAAATTAATAGGAACTTTTTCTTCTCTTCTCTTTTTCTCATTTCTTTTCTTGTCTTGTCTTTTCTCTCTTCTCCTCTCGTCTTCTCTCTCTCTCTCTCTCTCCCCCTTCCTTCTTCCATCCCTCCTTTCTCTCTCCCTCTCTCTCTCTCTCTCCCTCTCTCTCTCTCTCTTGCTTTCTATCTCTGGCAACTAGAGAAAACAATATCTAATCAACTTTCCAGACCCACTGACAATTTAACATTAAGGCTTCTACTTATTTTTTCTTCCCCATTAACTACTTATTGTCTCCTATTTTCTGGTATCATCCTCCAAAACCCACCCATGGAAGACATGAGTAATGGATCCCAGCACCTTGTCTTGCTGAATCTGGTTGGAGCTGAAAAATGCCTTTGAAGCACTCCACAGACTTTACCACTCAATTGGTGTTAACTTGAGAGAGGAAACCTTCAATGCTTTCTAAGTAGTTTTTGTGCCTTTCTTGAAATTACCCCGTGTCTGCTTGTTTTCCCCGTTGCCAACTCTTTGCGTGGAAATTTTTTTTTGTCTAAAACTTAGGCACCTCTTGGAATTGTTATGCATATCAAAAGAGAAGCAAGACAGCTGATAGAAACTTGATTGTAAACAAAGGGCAGTATAAACCTAAGAGCTTCTTTTCTGAAGCTGCTCCATGTTTGTGCCCAGACCCCGCAGAGTTCTAACTGATCTTACCCTCTGTACTCAGCTAGCTCTGAGGTGGTAGTTACGACAGCCAGCATCTCAGCTCTCTTGAGAACACCCTGTAGTACTATATCTGGTCCATTTGTACATCTATCACAGGGTCAGTCAGAGTGCTTTACCAATATTGATACCAGATACTTATTCATCACCTGATGACTGGACAGAAATGGTTGTCCATCCAGCAGAATGTGCAATGTGTTATCAGTCCAAATTCCAAGCAGGCTCTGAATAACAGAGGACAGGGCAGCATTGGTCTGAATAAAAACATCACACATTTGACACCAGTTTGTGTGGCCGCCTGACGCACACATATTTTAGTGTCCATGTTGTGAACTGCAACCATTTTGCTTTCCTGAAAAGGTTTGTGAGTAAACCGGGGGTATTCAGAATGCCACACCCCTAGTTATTGGTCCAGGTGGTCATGTGACTTGTGCAGGTCCAGTGAACATCACTTACGGAGATTTTTCTAACTGGAGGTGACAAAGAAGTTTGATTTTAACAAGGAACCTCTTGGGAAGATCAGGGGAGAACGGTTTATCTCCAGAGATCAGAGTTATGAGCACTATTTCTATCTGTTCCTGAGGAATTTTAAAATAAATGCTATGGCCAGTGCAGTTTGTTTTTCTGACAAATCCTGTCTTCCCTAGGCTATATGCATACCTGGGGGATAAAATGTGAAGCAGTCCCCTAGGGGCAGAAATCTTGGTCTTAATTTTAAGCCTTAACTAGGACTCCACCTTTGTTGTTCTTTCTTTATGCCTCTTCTGTTGCACCACTTTTAATTTCTGAGTCACTTTGAGTTTTGTTCTCATGATCACTCTTGTCCCCTGAGCCCCAACTCTCAATTTTTTTTTCCTGTCATGCTTAACAAGCTCATACAAAATCTTGGTTAGTGTAATAAACTTTAATTAATTTTGTTGTCCATGGGGATGTACCTCATTGTTCATCAGATAGCAGAAATCTAAGGTGTAATTTGGTAATTATAATAATAGCAGCTAACACTTATACATTATCAGCAGTGTACTAATTATGTAATTTGAACATATTTAATTTCCTAACAACTTTCTGAGCTATTATAAACATATTAGTTATATATTTGTGCTATTACTTACTATTACCTTCTATTATTCAGCAAACTGATTTGGTAAATTAAAGAGCAATTTTTATCATTGGAGTTTGTCTTTTTCATATTCTCTTTTTTTTAGTCTGCTTATTTTTATTTATTTTTTAAAATATTTTTTATTTTTCAACTACAGGTCGCCTACAATATGATACTAGTTTCAGGTGTATGACACAGTGATAAGACATTTATATAACTTGTGAAGTGATCACCTTAATAAATTCAGTATCCAGGGACACCATAAGTAGTTATTACAATACCTGACTGCATTTCCCATGCTACATTCTACGTCCCATGACTATTTTGTTACTACCAATTTGTGTCTCTTAATCCCCTCCCCGCTTCACTCATTCTCCTAACCCCGCCTTCTAATCTGGCAACCATCAAAATGTTCTCTGTGTCTATGAACTTGTTTTTGTTTTGTTTGTTCATTGAACCTGTTCTCTAGACTTCATATATAAGTGAAATCATTATGACATCTGTCTTTTCTCTTTCTGACTTCACTCAACACAGTGCCCCTGTCCATGTTGTCACAGATGGTAAAAATTCATTCTTTTTTTGGCTGAATAATACTCCTTTGTGTATATGTATGTACCGCCTCTTCATCCATTCATCCACTGACGAACATCCAACTGCCTCCGTATCTTGGTGATTGTAAATAATGCTGCAAGGCATGTATGGATGCACATGTGTCTTTGAAGTAGTGTTTTGAGTTTCTTCAGATAAATACTCAGAAGTGAGATTACTGGGTCCTTTTTTGCCTCTTGTTATTTGAAGTCTATTTTGTCTGGTATAAGCACTGCTACCCCAGTTTTTTTTTTCCATTTCTATTTTCATGAAATAATTTCTTCCATCCCTTTACTTTCAGTGTTTGTGTGTGTCTTTAGATCTGAAGTGAGACTCTTGTAGGGTCATATGTAATGGTCTTGTTTTCTTATCCATTCAGCCATCCCAATAGTTAGAAGATAAATATTTTTATCTTCTAAAAATATTTTTATTAAAAATATAACTAACATACAACATTATATCAGTTTCAGGTGTACACTGTAGTTATTTAACATTTATATACCTAAAGAAGTGATCACCATGAGAAGTCCATGAAACATGTGACATCGTACCATGCTGTCACAATATTATTGACTATATTCCCTATGCTGTACGTTATGTCCCCATGATGTATTTACTTCATACCTGGAAATTTGGACCATTTGTTGTCCTTTACCTGTCTCCCATTTTTAAAATTTTCAATTATAGTTGATATTCAATATTATTTTATATTAATTTCAGGTGTACAGCAGATTATGATTTAAATATTTGTATAACTTATGAAGTGATTCCCCTGTCTAGTCTAGTACTCACCTGGCACTAGACATAGTTATTACCATATTGCTAATTATATTCCCTATGCTTTACTTTTCATCCCTATGACTATTATAATCACCAATTTGTATTTCTTAATCTCGTCATGTTTTTCACCCTGCCCCCTGATGCTGCTTCCATCTATCACCCTGAATTGCATACCCATCTGAAACCATGCGTAGTTATTACAATATTCTTGACTATATTCCTAATGCTATACCCTGTATCCAATAACTACTTTGTAACAACCAATGTACTTCTTAATCTCTTCTCCTTTTTTCACCCATACCCCAAATCCCCTGCCTCTCTGGTAACCATAAAAATATTCTCTGTATCTATGAGTTTGTTTTTCAAAGTTTGTTTACTTTGTTTTTTAGATTCCACATATAAGCGAAATCACATTGCATCGATCTTTGTCTGACATACTTACTCAGCACAATAGTCTCTAGGTCCATGCGTGGCGCTGCAGATGGCAAGAACTTATTCCCTTCTACAGCTGGGAAATATTTCATTGTATACTAGTGTATGTACCACTTCCTCTTTTATCCATTCATCCACTGACAAACACCCAGGCTGCCTCTATATTTTGGCTATTGTGTATAATTCTGCAATGAACATATGAATGCATTCCCTTTGAAATAACATTTTGGGTTTCTTCAAATAAATACCAAAAAGTGGGCTTTCTGGGTCCTTGTTTGTCTCTTGTTATATAGCCTTTGTTTTAAAGTATTTTGTCTGGTATAAGTATTGCTACCTCAGCTATTTTTTTTAATTTTCATTTTCATTTTCATGAAATAACTTTTCTATCTCTTTACTTTCAGTCTCTGTGTGTCTTTCAATCTGAAGTGAGTTTCTTGAAGGCAGTATACATAAGGGTTTTGTTTTTTATCCATTTAACTGCCCTTTGTTTTTTATTAGAGCATTTAATTCATTTACATCGAAAGTAATTGTTGATAGATATGTAATTATTGCCATTTTATTATTCACACATATATTTTTTCTGTCTTAAAGAAGTTCCTCTCACAGTCCTTGTGGTTCTGATTTCATCTGGTGGTGATAAACTCCTTTAGCTTTTTCTTGTTTGGAAAGCTCTTGATGTGTCCTTTGGTTTTAAGTGATAGCCTTGCTAGGTAGAGTAATATTGGTTGTAGGTCCTTCCTTTTCATCACTTTGAATATTTTATGCCAATCCCTTCTTGCCTGCAAAGTTCCTGTTGAGAATTTAGCTGATAGTCTAATGGGAGCTCCCCGTAGGTAACTAACTGCTTTTCTCTTGCTTCTTTTAGGATTCTCTCTTTGTCTTTAACCTTTGCCATTTTAATTATAATGTGTCTTGGTGTGCGCCTCTTTGGGTTCATCTTGTTTGAGATTCTTTGTGCTTCCTAGACTTGTGTGTTGATTTCCTTCACCAGGTTAAAAAAGTTTTCTGTCATTATTTCTTCAAATAGGTTCTCAGTTTCTTGCTTTCTCTCTTCTTCTTCTGGTATTCCTATGATACAAATGTTATGCTTGATGTTGTCCCAGAGGTCTCTTAACCTATTTTCATTTAGTTGGATTCTTTTTTTCTGCGCCAATTGGGTGTATTCTGCTACCTTGTCTTCCAAATCTCTGATTTAGTACTCTACTTCATCATTTTAGTGCATTCTTTATCTCAGTTATTGTATTCTTCACTTTTGACTGACTCTTTTTTTATGGCTTCTATGTCCTTTATTATGCTTGCTGTCTCTTTGTTGAAATTCTCACTAAGTTCCCTGAGCATCCTTATAAGCATTGTTTTGACGTCTGTATCTTAGAGGTTGCTTGCCTCCATTTTGCTTACTTCTTTTCCTAAAGTTTTCTCCTGTTCTTTCATTTTGGATACATTTCTTTGTTTCCTCATTTTGACAGCCTCTCTGTGTTTGTTTTAATGTGTTAGGTAGATTTACTATGTCTCCCAGTCTTGATAGGTGGCCTTATGTAGTAGGTGTCCTCTGGGGCCCAGTGGCACAGTCTCCTTGGTCACCTGAGCCAGGTGCTCCAGGAGTGTCCCTTGTGTGGGTTGTGTGTGCCCTCCTATGAGACTTGAGCCTTGATTGCTGTTGGTACATTAGTCTGTGGGATTGACCCTCAGGCTGACTGGCTGTGTGGTTTGGCCATGCCCACAGCTTACGGGCTGCTGTGTGCGGGGCTCACCTAAAGGACTGGGATTCACCCCAGCACGCGCTGGTGCCTGTTTATATCACATCTTGGGAGTGCCACTTGTGGAACTAATTGGGTGGTGATCTGCTGTGGTCTGAAGCCAACCTTAATTATGTTTTCTCTGAGGCTTCTTAGGAGGGGCTCAAGTGCAAACCCAGGTTAGCCACTGCCTGTGACTGGCCAGGAGCTACAAACAATCTACAGTTGGTCACTGGCTGTGTTGTACCTGCAGACATGTGGGAGAGGCCACGTTGTGAACAAAAGATGGCTGCCTCCAGTACTGAACCTGGGGTAGCTCAACAAAAAGCCAGGACACCCCAAGGCCTGCTGCCACCTGCCATTTTCCTTAAGGTTCAGCTGGTGACAAAGCTTCCTGCTATACAAAGTTGGGTGTGGTGGGGTCTCAGTGAGTCATGAGCGTGGAGCAAGCGAAACTCACCAGATCAATTCAGATTCAGATTTAGTCATGACCATGGGGGAAGGGCTTAACACAGGAAAGATGGCTCCCACCTGTCAGCTACATGGGAGGAGGACATCACACAGAGAAAATGTTGACTGTCCCTCCAGTCCATGCTCTGAAGTTATACAACTGAGTCTCTCCCCATATGTCTCTGATGCCCCTGAGTCATCGTTCCTCTTCTGGGGCCCATGGTGAGTGTCTGCATGGGTCCTTTAAGAAGACATATAAGTTTCCTATAACCATCCCACCTGGGCAATTGGAGTTTCCACTGTTTTACACAACCAGATATTGTGGAAGCTCCTTTTCCTGGCGCCAGCACACCAGCGTCCCATGTTTCTCCATGGGAAATCTCTGTGGCTGAGATAGCTCTACCAATTTCCAGTGGCCAGACATGGGTGTGGGACCAGCCTTTTTGGGTCCCCACCGCTCCTACCAGCCTCACCCTGGCTGCTTCATATATCCTTAGTCATAGTAGTTCTGTTCAGCTAGATTTCAGATGGTTCTCCTGGGTAATAGTTTTATAATTTATTTGTAATTTTGATGTGTTCACAGGATGAGACAAGCACAACATTCATCTACTCTGCCATCTTGGATCTCTCACCCTATGTCTTTTGATTAGAATATTTAGTTCATTTACATTTAAAGTAATTGTCAATAGATGTGTAGTTATTGCCATTTTATTATTCATATTTTTTGTTCTCTTCTTTGTCCTCTCCTCCTCCTTCTTCTTCAAGAAGCCCTTTGAACATTTTTGTAATTCTGGTTTGGTGGTAATGAACTCCTTTAGTTTTTTCTTGTCTGGGTAACTCTTTATCTGCCCTTCAAATCTAAATGATGGCTTTGCTGAGTAGAGTAATTTTAATTGTAGGTCCTTGGTTTTCATCATTTTTAATATTTTGTGCCAATTTTTCTGGCCTGCCATGTTTCTGTTGAAAAATTAGCTGACAGTTTTATAGGAGGTCCCTTGTAAATAACTAACTGCTTTTATCTTGCTGCATTTAAGATCTTCTCTTTGTTTTTGAGCTTTGGCATTTTAAAGTAATGCATCTTGATGTGGATCTCTGTGAATTCATCTTGTTTGGGACACTCTGCATTTCCTGGGCTTGTATGTCTATTTTCTTTGCTAGGTTAGGGAAGTTTTTTCTTCAAATAGGTTTTCAATTCCTTGCTTGTCTTATTCTGGTACACTTCTGAAGCAAGTGTTCGTATGTTTGATGTTGTCCCAGAGACCCCTTAAACCAACATTATTATTTTGAATTCCTTTTTCCTTTGGCTGTTCTGGTTGGGTGTGTTCTGCTACCTTATCTTTTAAATCTCTGTTTCAATTCTCTGCTTCATCTAATCTGTTGATTTCTACTAATGTAGAAATTATTTCAGTTATTGTAGTCTTCATTTGTAGCTTTTTTTTTTTAATTAAAAAAAATTTTTTTTTTTATGTGGGTAGTTCCCTGGCTAGGAATCGAACCCAGGCCACAGCATTGACAGCGCCAAAGCCTAGCCACTACACCACCAGGGAACTCCCATTTCTGACTTTTTAAAAATGTTTTCTAGCTCCATGTTTATGTTTTCTGTCTCTTTGTTTAAGTTCTCATTGAGATCATTGAGCATTCTTATAACCAGTGTTTTGAACTCTGTGTCTGGTAGATTGTTTGTCTCCATTTTGTTTAGCTCTTTTTTTCTTCCTGAAACTTTGTTCTGTTCTTTCATTTGGGACATGTTTTTTTGTCTCCCCATTTTGTCTGCATCTTTGTAATTGTTTCTATGTATTAAGTAGAGCTGCTATAAGCTCCCTGTCTTACTAGAATGACCCGGTGGTTCAGTCTCCCTGGTCACCTGAGCTGGGTGCTCAGAGTATGTCGTTTGTGTGGGTTATGTATACCCTCCTGTTGTTGTTGAGCCTTGGTTGCTGTTTGCACTTTAAAGGGAGTGATTAACCCTCAGACTGATTGGTTGTGAGGAATGGCTGTGACTAAAGTGGAGGAGCTGTCATGCAGGGGCTGACTATGGAGCAGGATTTGCTTTAGCAGGACTCTCATACTTGCCCAGCCTTCCCTTTGGGTGTGTCTTTTGTGAAGGTAGATGGGTGGTGTTGTGGTGTGGTCTGAAATTGGCCACCATGCATATTGGCTCTGGGGCCTCTTCGGAAGGGCTCTGTTGCAAGTTCAGGCCAGGAACTGCTTGTGACCTGCCCGGAGCCACTTGGTATGAGTTACAAAGGGATTTGTAGATGGTTGCCATTTTTGCTGGGTCTGGAGGTGCCTGAGGAAGGTCAAGATGAGAAGCAAGCCTGCCTGTCATTAGTGCTGGGGCCATGGCTTTTCAGCAAGTGGTAAGGGGCACACCAAGGTCAAATGCTGCTTATTTGGGATTTGTGAACCTTTGAGAGATTTTAGGAAAGTCTGTAGCATAAGCCAAGTCAGGTCATTTGTATGAAAAAGCCACTGGAAACATCTTAGGTAGGTCTACAAGTTGGGCGGGGAGGGTCACAGGGGATCACCAAGGCAAGGTGAACAGTGTTAGCTTGGTTGATGGGGACTAAAATATGATGGCTGCCTGTGACTGGACTTTGGATGAAGGGAGGGCTCAACAAGGGAACAATGGTGCCTGCTAGCACTTCTGTCTAAGAGAAAGTTGCCCCGACAGCCCTCACACTGAAGCCAGACAATTCTGTTCCTCCCCATATGTCCTGGTGCTTTTCAACCCACTGTCTTAGCGCTGGAGCTCAGAGTGAGTGAGTCCCTCGGTTAGTAAGTTTGTGCGTGGGATTTTTGTAGCAATTTGAAAGTTTATTTTAAGTTTTTATGCAAATGCAAAAGGCTTAGGTCACTAAAATAATCTCAAGAAAAACAAAGTTAAAGGATGTACTCTATTTTAAGACTTACCACAAAGCTATAGTATTCAGAACATTGAGTGTTGGTTTAAGAATACACCAGAGATCAGCAAACTCATTTTGTAAAGGGCTAGATAGTAAATATTTTAAGTCTTTATGGCCATATAGATTATGTCACATTTACTCAACCCTGCTATTGTAGTATAAAAGTAGCCACAGACAATATGTATATAAACAAGAATGGCTATGTTCCAATAAATCTTTATTTACCAAAACAGGCATTGAATCAGATTTCACTCATAGGTTAATTCATTGAATAAACTAATAGGACAGATCAGAGTGTCCAGAAATATTTCTAGGCTTATAAGGATAGTTTTTGACTTAAGGGCTAAATGATTCAATGGGATGAAAAAAAATGTCTTTTCAACAAATGTTCTGGAATGACTAAATAACTGTATGGGAAAAAGAAATGAACCACAACCCTCACCTTAAACTCTGTACAAAAATTAATTTGAAATGACTCATACATCTAAATTTAATTTTGCTTTTTTTGTAAAAAGAAAAAATTATAATACCATTAGAAGAAAACATTAGAGAATACTTTTGTTTCCTTAGGAGCAGGCAAAGATTTCTTAGAATGCATAAAGGATAACCACAAAAGAAAAATGTTAAGAAATTAGATTAATAAAAAACAAAAATTTTGACCAATCAAAAGATATTTGAAAATGAATAGGCAAGTCTCAGACTGAGAAACAATGTTTGCAATATATAAATCTGACAAAAGATTTTTATTTAGAATACATAAAGGACTCCAACAAATTAATGTAAAGAAACAAACAAACCAATAAAAATGGATAGTAGACTTGAATAGATAGTTAAAAAAGGTATGTAAATGGTCAACAACACATAGAAAAATGTAACCTTTTTTGAAAAGGTAACAGTTTTTAGATATGCAGACAGGAATGTGAGATGTGAGATAGGAATGTCATGTAGGGAGAAACTCTTGACTTTGCTTTATTATCTTTATTTGGAATTAACTATAGTTTAATGAGGTGTTTATGGGTGCCAAGGTGACAAGAGGTAGACTATGATGGCTTTGAAACTTGGCTAGGCTGAACTATGTTTCCCAGAATTATTTCCCTTCTATGTATGTTTCCGGTTAGAGTGGGCATTAATAGACATTTTGCACAAGATTTGGTGGTGGAAATGCAGCAGCAGCCATATTATTTCCATGTATGGAAGATTAGTGCAAGGTTGCCATGGTACTCGTGCACATTGTTGCTTCTCGGTTGTCTCATTGAATAGGTGTGAGGCAGGAGCTAGGCATGCAGCTGCTCCACCTTTCCTTGGATCCTTCTTCAGTGTCTCTGGTTCCTGGACCAGGTGTATGTTTAGCTCTGTGATGAATGGAGCCAATTTCTCCTGCTGAACTCCCTTATCACCAAAGTTATAGGCACTGATAGAGACTGATATGAGATCTGGTCAGTTTTTATGGGTTTTAGCTCATGCTCCTGGATGGTAGATTGCCCTGAAGACTTCAAGCTTTAGCATCAGAAAAACAAACAATAGCCTTACAGAGACAGTTTAACCACATATATGAGGGCTGGGTGGAAAAAATCCAGCCATAAATGCCTCTATTTTTCATAGTATATGGTTGGATACTTTTTGGACAGCATATATATAAATTCCTGTAAGTACTGCTTCTCAAACTGAACCCTGCTTAATACAGAACCACTGTATGAATTGCTTCTCTAAATCTTCCTGGTTTACTGAGAAAGGCTTCCTCCACTTTTCTTCACCTCAATTTTGTCCTCCAAAGCCCTCTGGAGAACCAACTTGAGGGTCTGTCGCAGCTGCCACTGCTGCCTAAAGGAGCCAACAAGAAAATAAATGAAGGGATTGACACTGCTGTTAAGAGCAGAAAGGATCATTACAATCCTTTTGAAAAAATATGAGAACTTGCTGCAATGATCCTGAATCCAGTACCATAGAAACCACTTGAGGCCAAAAGGCAAACCACAGAGCAGGAAGGCCAGCACTGTGAGCATAATGGTCACATACAGCCTGGTCAGCTGCACTTGCTGGGAGCCACACAGCAACCTGGTCAGCAGGGCCAGGCCAGACCCTGAGAGAAACACAAATAAGAAAATCAGCCATGCAGCAGTGATGAAATCAAATACTTGACACCAATATTTGTCACGATTCCCAAACAGGAAGCCACAATATTTCCCTTCCAGGATGCTCAGCAGCAGGGACAGGGCCCAGAGCAAGACACACATGACAGCTGACATGTGTCTGGAGCGGTGGTAATGGTACCAGATTGGCCACAGGACAGACAGGCAGCGCTTGGTGCTAATAGCACTGAGAAAACTTAGGCCTGCGATGTAGGTAAAGATCGACACAGTGAGGAAAAATTTTGGGATAGAAATGAAGATGGAATGGAAGTGCATGAATGTCTTCAGGGAATATATAATCTGGCAGCAGAGGAAGAGGAAGTCGGCTCCCGCCAGGTTGAGGATGTAGACCGAGAAGGAGTTCCTCTTCATGCGGAAGCCCAGGAGCCACAGCACAACCGCGTTTCCTACCAGCCCAGCCAGGGCAATAATGAAGACTGGAAGGGCTGGGATCAAGGTCAGCGTGTCACATTTATGAGGGGCTGTGTCACTTCTATTTATTGATGGGTATTCAGTCTTCAGGGTTTCAACAGTCATAGTCGTGCTCAGAAACACTTCACTGGTGACTCTGGGAACAGAATAAAACTTGATTGAGCTTCTGCTGTATGATTAGTGATTCTCAAAGCCACCCTGGTACATGGGAGTTACTGTCCCTGTGTTTCATAAAAGGGAGGTGAAGACTTGCAGATAATAAGATAGTTACTGAAGACCACACAGTCTTACAGTCTTGGAACCTGGGTTCAAACCAACTTCTATATGACTCTAGAGCCTAAGCTCTCTGAATTGCTACACAGACCAACTACTGACATGAGACTATTCTGTAATCCCATCATGCCCTTCCACCCCTCACTCACTATCCAGAGCTTATGCCATGTCTACAGAATTTCACAAATAAATAAATAAATATCTGGGATAGAATCTGACAGACTGAGAGAGGGATATGAGTGCAAATATTTCTCTTGTCTTGAGCTGGAAATTTCCCCTTAGCTGCATGAAGACACAGAGATGACCACGAGACACCCTCATGACTAAGAATAACCAATCATTGAGGAGAGAGAGACCATACTTTAAGGACATAAGGGGAATATGACCTCTTGCTAAGACAGGAGTGAGGATGATTGGGTCAGGTGGGCTCAAAATGGCTAGTGTGTCAGTTTTATGAGGACAGAAGCACTTTTTATATTCCCAGTGCCTAGCTGTGTGAGGCACACAGTGTGTTTTCAATAAATATCTATTCCATAATGAAGTCCTAGCCACAGAAATCAGACAAGAAAAAAATAAAAGGCATCCATTAGGAAAGGAAGAAGGAAAACTCATTATTTGCAGATAACATGATACCAAATATAGGGAACCCTAAAGATTCCACCAAAAAACTCTTAGAACTCATAAATGAATTCAATAAAGTAGCAGAGATACAAAATTAATATTCAGAAATCAGTTGCATTTTATACACCAATAATGAATTATCAGAAGAGAAATTAAGAAAACAACTTCATTTGCAATTGCATAAAAAATACCTAGGAATAAATTTGAAGGAGGTAAAAGACCCAGACTCATAACATTATAAGACATTGAAGAAAGAAATTGAAGAATAAATGCTTCCATTTATACAAACAGATGGAAGCAGTATATATTATACCATGCACATGGACAGGAAGAATTAATGTAGTTAAAATGTCCATACTACTTGGACAGATACTACTTTGACAAAGGAGCAAAAAATATACAATGGGGAAAAAGAAGCTGCTTAAATAAGTGGTGCTGATAAAATTGGGAAAAACCACATGCAAAAGAACGAATCTGAACTGCGAACTGTCACCGTATAACAAAATTAACTCAAAATGGATTAAAGACCTCCACATAAGGCCCCAAACAATAAACTTCTTAGAAGGAAACATTGATACTAAACTTACAGAGCTTGGGTTCAAGGAGGACTTCATGAACCTGTCCTCATAGGCAAGGGAAGTAAAAGCAAAATAAAGGAATGGGACTATATCAAACTAAAAAGTGTCTGCACAGCAAAATAAATCATCCACAAGGCAAGGGGACAATCAACCAAATGGGAGCAAGTATTAACAAACAACACCTCTGATAAGGGGCTAATGTCTAAAATTTATAAAGAACTCTTACAAATCAACAACAAACAATCTAATAAAAAATGAATAGAGGACATAAACAAACACTTTTTTTGTTAAATTTATTGGGGTGACATTGGTTAGTAAAAATTACATAGGTTCCAGGTGTACAGTTCTGCAGTGCATTGTTTGCCACCCAGAGTCACTTCTCTTTCTATCACTGTATATTTGACTCCTCTTCTCTTCGCTCCCACCTTGCACACCCCCTTAGCCTCAGATAACCACTAAATTATTAACTACATTTATGAGTTTTTGTTCCTTTGTTGCTTTCAGTTTTATATTCCGCACATGAGTGAAGTCATATGGTTCTTGGTTTTCTTCTGTCTGGCTTATTTCACTAAGCATGATGATCTCCAGGTCCATCCATTTTGTTGCAAATGGCAATAGTTCATCTTTTCTTACAGCTGAGTAATATTCCATTGTGTATATGTACCACAGCTTCTTTATCCAGTCATCTGTCGCAGGGCACTGTGGTTGTTTCCATGTTTTGGCCACTGTGAACAGCGCTGCGATGAACATTGGGGTACATAAGTCTTTGCGGACAAAGGTTTTCAAGATTTTGGGTAGATCCTCAGAAGGGGGATTGCTGGGTCACATGGTAACTCCATTCCCAATTTTCTGAGGA